>FIZU01056980.1:0-11967 GCA_900064475.1 Pseudococcus longispinus
GGGGGGGGGGGGGGGGGGGGGACTGAGGTACCAGGAAGTGGCACTACCCAAAAGTGGAAAAAAACTACATTTTTTTCAAAACTAACCCCACTTTTAGCATTCCCAGTTTCGTCCCATTTTGAGCTAGGGGTCTAAAACTTTCTATGGTGCATCTCCAACTCAAAATGAACCACGCCCTTGAATTTGGTCAAAATCCGAGGCACGTTTCTGTTTCACCCCCCTCCCCCCTCTCACCTCCTAGTGTATTTGTACATTCTCCCTCTCCTAAAATTATTCAAAAAAAATTGTAAATTTTCTAAAAAAATTTGTAACTTTTCAAAAGAATTGTCAAATTTTTAAAAAATTACCTAAAAATATACGTAAAATTGCAATTTTTTCAACATTTTTTTCCCTAGTTATGTTTTCCCAGTATTTTTTTTCCTTCTCTTTTGAAAATATACCTATCTGAAATAGAATGAAATCTGCTGCGTAGGCATTGGTTTAAATATTACCAAAAGCCAGGGGCGAAAAAAGTCATCAAATTTCGATTATAGTAAATCAGAGTACATATCACCATGAAAAATTTCCAACCAAAAAAAATAAAATGGGCTAGATTCATCACTGCAACCCCTCCCCTTCCCCGAGCAATTGAATGGAAAAGCTTTAAATTTTTCGACATTTCAGTTGAAAAATTCATCATTTTTACCTCTCAAAATTTTGAACTCAATTACGTCTTTGAATGTCACTATTCGGTATGTCGTTCAAAAAATTAAAGAAAATTTTTGGGTTGCCAAAAATAAAAAAATTCGTAAATTGAATCATAAAAAAAAAATTATAGAAAATTTTTGAGAAAAAATGGTCTCATGATGAATTGAATTTTATCTCACCACGTTTTAGAGTTCATGGGAGAGGGGAGGAATATTACTTTTTTTCAAAATGAAAGTAAACTAAGGGCATTTTTGAAATCCAAAATCTATTGTACTCGTATCTACGAATATTTTTCACCAATTTTTGAAATTATTTGCATTAGAAAATTCGGGGAAGAATCAAATACCTTTTTGACCAGCAATTCTTGATTTCGTCCATAAAAGTTGAACTCATATTGGGCAATTTTTCTTCAAAATGACACAGAAATTGATGAAAAATTCCAGATAGGTAGTTACTCAACATAAATTTTCAGATTTTTTGAGCTAGCTGTGAATCTCCCCCCTTCCTTCAGCTCAACAAATATGCATCCTGCACTAATCAAACCCCAGACAGAAAACTCCATCCACAAATTCCACTTCAGCCACACAAGTATGCATCAGTTACATTGGCGATAAAAAGTAAATTCAGCATTCGCACCATTAACCGGTTGACTTTAACGATAATGGGTCATTCTTACGCCTATTACTCCAGATCATCATTCGAAAAAGAAATCAAACGCATACCGAGTCGACTAACAGGTAAGAACAAAGAAGCCAGCACATATGTCCTAATCAAGTCGCAGTCGCGAGTCGACAATAAACTACTTGAAACGATTTCCTTTGCTGTTTAAACGCTATACGATGCGGCGGCGGTCTCGTGCACAGACATCCCATAAACCTTACTTTACCCATCGTATTATCGTAATAGATAAATTTTCAAAACCGAGTACTAAAATCGAAATCGAGGTCATCTTTATGCAACACAGACTCCGTCTCATCGATAAATCACCTATTACGTAACTCAAAAAGAACACAAGAGGTAAAAAAAGATGACAAAAACCGCCTAAAAATCTATACCTATGCATCTCGTAATAGCTGCACTGCTGTCAACTGCGACAGGCTCGACCCAAGACCAACGAGAAAAAGAGTAGAAAAAAAACGAGAAAATGAGAGAGAGAGAGAAAAAAAAAGAAGAAACAATCGAAATCTAAATCGGAACTTTCAATATGGAAAGGGGGACGCGACATTTTGTGTCTGTGGATCATGGTCATCTTATATACTGTTTCACTCCTACCAAACCGCCATCGCCATACAGTTACACACATACAGAGAAACAGATATATACGAGTAAGTCGTCGAATAGGGGAATTATGAAAAGTGTTCCAAGGCTAGGCAAACTTTACGTTTACCTTTACGAATGCTACCGCGTATAGTTATAAATGTACACGTATATACCAGGGTACTATAAAAATAATAATTGGTATAACTCGATTTGTTTAATTAAATCGGTCCAGTTTTAACCCTCATTTTTATTAACCGGCTACTACGTGTGCATGTGTCATCCTCTCCGACCAAATAAAACACTCTTTGGGAACAGAGGTTTTCGAAACTGACCTACTTTTACGTATAATTTTTCCCCCTCGCGCGGCTCTCCTCTTCTATACGTTGGGTACTTTAGCGACGATGGGTAAAAATCTTTCCTTCTCGTCCGAGAGTTTTCCTCCGCGAAACCCTAAAAGGCGATTAAATCGAGCCGCAAACGGGTACCTATTTTCGTCGGACCTACTTTCTCTGATACCTACCCCTTTGAAAGCTTAAGAATGACCTTAATAAACGAAAAAGGCTGGAAAAATAGATGGTGGGATTTTTTGTTTTTGGGTGATTCTCAATGCCATCCCTGCACTCCAACCCCTATTCACGTACAAAACCGTACCGAAACCGTATAGCTATAGACCATAACAGAATTTTATTTCCTGATTTATGAATTATTGAAAGAAAATAGAAATAGAGCACACCGATGAAAAAATTTACTTTAGGTCATAACTTTTCATATGGAGTGTCCCAAAAAAAAACAAAATTAACTATTCTCAAGCTGGTTCACATTTCGTAACCAGGGTATTATCAAAAAACTAAATACTTATTTGACAAAAAAATGTAATAAAAAGAGTAGAAAGGAAACAAAACTCATAATTTGATGGTTTTTTTCACAAATGAAAAAAAATTAATAACTATTTCACCAAAAATAGTTCAAAGAAGGAAGATTATTAATAGGAACCACGCTGCAACCATGCCAAACAAATTTAGAAATTTTTGGCTATAAAGAAACTGCTAAAAAAACAAGCGAATTCTCAAAATGAGAGCTTCAATTCAAATTATTCTCAAAATAGAACTGCGGTGAAGAAAGAGGGTCTAGCATTCGATTTGTGGCAGGGGAAGGGGGTGAATCATCCTCCCAAAGTATTTCAGAACGGTATAAATAAACTTCAGAGTTATATACCTGATTCAAGATTTGCTTTTTCCATCAAAATTTGTAGAAAATTTGCAAAAACGTCGACCAAAAAATTTTAATTTAGAGAAAATCAGGATTGGAACATTGTAAAATTCGTGTTTCAATTTTTGAAGAATTAAATTCTCAAATTCAAGATTCCCCCTCTCCCCTTCTGACCGTTTTCTAAAATATGCTTCAAAATATCCCAAAGCCAGGGACCACAAAACGTCCATGAAGAATGAAATTGCCTAATTTCTACAACCTGTCAGTTCATTTTGGGGTCTTATACCAATGCTAAATTTTAATTTTGAACCTTTTTTATAACTAGCTACCAGTTCCAAAAAAATTTGAAGCGAAAAATTTTCATTTTGGAATTTGAGTCCTAAAGTTTTATAAAAACTTGAATAAATTTCAACTTTTTTTCAACAAAAATAAAAACTCAAAAAAATAGAAATTTGCAAATTTTGCAGGTGTTTTAGGTACTGCTTTTATTTTGAAAATTTTTTCATCCTGATGTAAAAATAGGAACAAAAAAATTAGAATTTTTGAAAATATTTTATTCTAATAAGCTTCTATACCTATTTTCATAAAAAATTGAACTTGAAATTGGTGGATAAAGAGGGCTGAATTTTCCCCAAAGCAATACCGAGTTGATAATTGGGTCGTAGGAAGGGTACCAACAAAAAAAAAAAAACATTCCTGACACAAGTTTCAGCCTCTCCACCCCCACCCCGTTTTTGAGAAACCCCCTTTTTTGTGAAATCTAGATGAAGTCCGGTGCTAAAAAGAGTCAAATTGTAATTTTGACTTCATATTCGTATTCAGAAGATTTGAGGGGTGCAATAGGGGTACAAATAAGGGCTCGGAGAAGTCGATATTTCTTGCCTATGGTTCTGTATTGAAATAATAAGCGTATATATTAAACATAGAATAAAAAAATTATATCATCAGTATATTTATTTTCAATAAAATTCCTATTCCTCCCTTACCCTTCGTTTTTATCAATTTTCACCATGGCTTAGCCTATTTGAAAAAAAAGTTGGTTAGGGGTTCAAAATACATCTTAAGATGTCAGTTTCCTTTTTGTGTTCATGCATAATAATTGATAAAAAAAATTGAACAATGTTAGAAAAAGGCATTTGGAGAGGAAAACATGAAAGGAGGGGTGTTGATTTTTGTGGAATGTCCCTTACATGTGTCTATTGTTTGCAATACATTATGCTAAAAAATTGAGAAAATCGGTCAAGTTGGACTTTGGGAGAAAAAGTCCATCTGGATTTCACAAAAAAGGGGGTTTTTAAGAACCAGGAGGGTGAGGGGACCGAAACTTGTGTCAGGGATGTTTCTTGGAGATTCCCACCTGCCACCTAAATATCAACTGGATATCGCTTAGGAGCTAATTCAGGGTTCAATCCACCACATGGCCAAGAGTAGACCAAAAAAAGTTGTTTTTTTCTATTTTCAAAATACGAATTTTCAAAGAAAAAATTACATTCAGACATGTGGGCTCAGTTCAATCATTTTGTTTCAAACAAAAATAAATAAAAAATAAAAAAATTGTAAAAAAGTTCAATTTTTTTTTTTTTTTGATAGAAGGATCACTATGGTCAAATCTCATTTTGAAAAGATTTTTTTCAAGTCAAAATTCCATAATTTAGATTAAACTTTTTTCTAAAATTTTTCAATACTGTACCCACCTACGGTCCTACCCCAATGTGAAAAATGACATTTTGAGAAAAAAATGAGAAATATAAACTTTTATAAATTTTTTAATCAGACAAAATTCTAAAATAATACTTTTAGAAAAAAAAATTGAAAAATGGTTAAAATTAAAAAAATTACCCCCCTCCCCCTTCAATAAAATTCCAAAATTCATTTTTGAATAAAATTCCAAAAAATCATTTTTGAATAAGATTCCAAAAAACTATTTTTGAAAACAATTCAGAAGATTTTATGTTGGATATGAAATTCAAAATATTTGTTCAAAAAATTCATAAAAAAATCATACAAAATTTTAGAAAAATATTTAAAACACAATTCTAAAATACTTTTTGGGTAAATTTAAAAAACCCATCTTTTTACTTTTGAAGAAAATTTAATAAATTTTTTTCGAAAAAAATCGCATAAAATTCAAAGAAATTATTTTCACACAAAGTAATGAAGAAATGAGATTGTGTTTTTTAAATTGAATTTTTGTTTAAAAAATGACAAAAAATATTGAATATTTTTTTGGTCAAAATATGCAATAATTTTTTTTTGCTCGGAATAATGAAAAAAAGACAATGGTTAACTCGAATATGAATGAGTTGAAAAAAATTCAAAATTTTAGTTTCAAAAAAAATCTTGGGGTATTATTTCCCAAAAATTTTAAATTTTGAATCAGTTTGATTTTAGTTCAAAAATTCATCAAAATGGAAACTTTTTCTTTCTCTGATGTTTCGATAAAAAATGAAAAATACGTCAATTTGAAATTTTTTACTTTTTCTAGCATCAAAAATTAATGATATTTTTAAAAAAATTTCTGAATTTCAATAAAACATGAGAATTTTATCAAATTGTTATTTTCTTGATTTCTGACGCTTCAAAAAAGAATCTTATCAAGTGAAAATTTGAAAAAAAACGACTTTTCCAGGAAAATATTAAACATTTATGAAATATAAATTTAAACATATGAATTGAAAAATTTATTTATTTTTTTTTTTTCATTCTCTGAAATTTCAAGAAAAATTCAAATCAATTTGATAGGTAGGTAGGTATTTTCCAGTCTGCGATATTTAGACAAAAAAATGAAAAACTCATCGGATTGTTTACTTTTTCCGATTTATCGATAAAATAACAGAAATGCATCAAATTTGTCCTCGATCTACGAATCTACTTGGATTAATACAAAATTTGATCCGATTGGACCTATTTACTGCTACATGGTCCAATTAAATTCAAATAAACTTGAATGGATCAGATTTGATCGAGAACTTTCTAATTTAAGGGTTTGAACAAAATGACATTTCAAAATTCAATTCCGAAAAAACCCATTTCAAGCATTTGCCCAAATTCCAAAATGAAAATCAATCCTACGCGTTTTCCCAAACTTTTCTAAAAACAAACACGATAAATACAATCTATCCCCAACTATGCAAATTTTCAATATTCGTCCGTCAAATGGCTCCATGCCACGAAAAGGTTAAAAAGCACACACATAAAAGGCTATTTCAGCACAAAATCAATTATCGCGTAATTACGAACCAGGTATTCGAAGGCTTTACGGTCTCGGCCGATTAGAAAACACATACGCGAAGGGTTAATGTGGGTATATTCGAAATAAAAATGTATTTGTTTGTTTTCCACACACAAAAAAAAAATCGAAGCTGCGCGATGCTAAAAAAATAAAATCCTTCCAGCATGAAAAAAGTTCAAGGATCCAGAGACAAATTAAATTGCCGAGCAGGCATTTTTTGGTATAGTTAACGAGTCAGACTCGGCTGCCTTTGCCCTTCGTACTCGTACATCCCCGCTGCTCCGTTCTAAGCACACCGGCGCTTATATAGGTCAACTTTTAAACGAAATTGGAAAACTTTTGAAGGCAATTTTTCCTCGCTTGAGAACTCATTTAATTCTCAATGCCACCGCCGAAAAGCATTCAATTATTGAAAGAATTTCCGTCGCAGGTACCTCTCTTACTTTAACGTCTACACCTCTCCTGCACCTATCAAAAAGCACACACCACCGCTACCGTTACAAAACGCTGTGCTGTGCCGCCGACGCAGCCTTAATTTTATCATCGTTTACGTTTATATTTTTTCAAATATTTACCTACGATACGTGGCATGCGGCGAAAAATCGATTGTTGGCGAAAATTCTTCTTAATAATTTTTACACAAGTTACCACTCTCTCTCTGTCACTCTTTCGGTCTCACGCATTCTTCTTTTTTCAGCCACTATTTCGATCTTTTTCTCGCGACGTCGTCGTAGTCGCGAGTCCTTTTTTGGAAAACATCGCGCCGCTGGAGCAACGAGTTCAAGGTCTGCGGGCGTTTCAGCCTATAGCAACCCGAATGGGTATTTTTTTTGTTCCATTTCATCCACTTTTCAGACCCAGATTACGCACAGACAGACAGGCAGACTAATACGTTCGTTAAGAAGAAACGAGCATAAATGATGGAATTATTTACACGCCGATGCATCGTCAATTCGCCTGTTTCGTTGATTCGATCGCGTATGCGAAAAATAAATACACCTTTTTTGCCCCTTCGCCTTGCCGAGCTACTCGGCTTATCGAAAATTCATCGAATGTTTTCCACCATGTTGAAAATATTACCGAGTGGGAAAAAAATAGGTATCAGAAACATTCCGCTTTGTTTTTCGCTGCGGGCGTAGACGGTAGACGTTTCGTTTACACAGGGATATTTTTTTTATACATAAAAAAGCTCTTTAAAAAAAATGCCAACGGAATTTGCCTCGAAAGCTTTATATTTTCAGTCGACGACGTGATTTTCGAGCGTTTCTTCGGATTAAAAAAGTAAAAAATCCGGCTCGTGATGAAGAAAATAAGCTTAAATTTTGAAGCCGTCTCAGATAAGACGAATGGAACCTTGACCGTTGGGAAATTTGAAAAAAAAAAGGTCGTAAAATAGTCGTAAAAATCGTTGTTGAACGAGTACGTAACGGATTGATTGATTACGTCTGCGAAATTTTCAATAAGTAGTTACAAAAATTTTCGAAAGAAGAAAATTCTTTCTCAATTTCAATTTTTTTTGTGTGTGAAAACTGTCAGAAAATTTAATAAATAAGGTGTCAATTTTCGTTGACTAGCAAACCCCCCTCCTCTGAAGAGATTGGCTATAGGAGCCTTTGCAGATATGAATTTGAAAATTTCGAACATTTTTGGAACCACTGTTGAAATTTTTTCATTTTTTTAAGCTTCAATAATTCGTTAGAGTCGAATAAATTTAGTGAAGGGTAATTTTTTTGATAATCAAGAAAGTTAACAATTTTGAAAATTTTAGGGCCCACTGAATAAGATTTCTTCACTTTTTTGAGATTTAATAATTTTCATTAGAATCGAATAAACGTTATATGGGGAGGAGGGGGGAATTCACCAATACGTATTTGGGTAAATTAATGGAACTCAAAAAGGACCTTCCCTGATAAAATGGTGAAATCGGCCCTTGGCCCAAATTTTCTCAAAGGTGGTCCTAAATGTTACCATTGACGAAAAAATTGACCACTGAAATTTTTGACCCCCCTCCCCTCCACCACTACTCATTCAGGAATTATCAACCCCTAAATATCGAAACTTCAATACGCCTTATCTTCGGAGGGAGTGGGTGAAAAATTCTGAAATTTTTACAGATTGTGGGCACTATGTGGGTACATTTGAGATAATTTTTTCAAAAAAATCTTCAAAAAATTTCTCAATTTTTCTGCACTTCGAAATTTTTAAAAAATCTTCAAAAAATTTGATGGGGGGAGGGGGGTGATGTAGCTGAATTTTTTTAAAAGTTTTATAATACCTTAGGTATAACATATACTTTTTTCGAGGCCCATAAACGATGGGAACATTCTTTAAAAAATTCAAAACTGAAAAAAACTGCTCGTTTTATATTTGTAGGGGAAAAAAATTTGAATTTTTTTCGGGTTCCAACCCTCTAGTTTGATGTCATTCCATAAGAGAATGATATAGAAAAATTTTTAGCCCAATTGATGCATATTGACCGTCCCTCAACGACCATTTTGAAAATGGAAAACAACGAGCCCGAGCTCATCATTATTCCACTACGGCGCGTGGCAAATCTCCAGCCCGCGCTAATTATATTAAATTTTCAGAAAAAAATTTTCCCCTTCAAGTATAAAACGAGTAGTTTATTTCCCTGTTTTGAATTTTTAAAAGATTGTTCCCGTCGTTCTTGGGGCTCGAAAAAAATGTATGTAATACCCCCCCCCTCCCCCAAACTTTTTGACAATTTTTTAAAAAATGAAAAAAAAATCCATTTTTTTTGAAAAATTTTTTTCAAGTCTACAATTTCAGAATTTTTTACCCACCCCCTCCGAAGATATCGTGTATTGAAGTTTCGATATTTAGGGGATGATAATTCGGGAATGGGTGATAAGGAAAACATTTAGGACCACGTTTGAGAAAATTTGGGTCCAGGGCCGATTTCACCATTTTATCAAGGAAGGCCTTTTTCTCTCAATTCTAGCAAAATTCCAACTTGATCATACTTTGTACAGACATCAAAAAATTCAATTTTCGAAAACTTTTAATTTTCAGTATTTTAGGACCCTCAGTTGTGGTCTTGGAGTTTTCATACAGTGACGATTTCGTGCTGAGGTGCCCGACTTTGGAGCCTTATAAATCAAGATCTATTAGACTTGAAGTAAATCTATTTGCACAGTTTTAAAGACCGTTGAATTTAGATGAAAAACCACGCATACCAAATTTTGAAAGTTCAAAGTTGAAACTTTTTCCAAAAAGCTCAATTTTCTAAAATTTGGTACTTCGTTGAGCTCCCATTTAAAAATTTGTAAAAATTCAAGCTAAAACGTTTTTTATGCTACTTATAATTAATAATGTTTCATTGCGAGATCTCAATACCCTAAGGGGGTTCGAAAGCCCCAAAATTTTGGTGAAATTTCAAAAAAAAATTCAGGTTGTGTGACATATCGTTGGATATGTTTTCGATGGTGCTGAGTCCAAATATTAACTTATTTTTTTGATTCAACCCCCCCTAACCCCATTCACCACAATGAGCCCCCAATTTCAAAAAAACGTGAAAAAATCGTATCGCATATGATTTGTTAGGTTTTCAGGGTCGCTGATCTCAAAAATCGACTTGGTTTTTCATTTGAATTTTTATTTTGTGAATTCTACGTTGCGGTCTTTTTCGGAGAATAAATTTTAAGGACTCTTAAAAAAATTTCAAAAGCTCATTTTTTTAAAATCACATTTTTTGTCTGAAACCTGTAATTTGAATCGAAAAAAATGTATTAATTTCTGATTTTGAAAATTTTCGACATCCCCTTGCCCTTATCAAAGTCAACTTCAGATTGTACATACATGAATTTTGTGGACTTTTTTTGGGGGAAACAGTGAATTTGATGAATAATTCATTAATAAGCATAAAATTTGTCGAAAAAATGAAAATAGCTATGTACAATCTACCTAATAAAATAATTTAAAAACCTTGGAATTTTTCGAGATAAAAAATTTCAGCTGTTACTTAAATAAATTTTGCCTCACGAACCATTGAAAAGAGTCAATAGTAGAAACATAAAATACTTTTTTCTCATTTTCAAGAATAATACACCCACTTGCTCTAACCTACTCAAAAATTCAACCTATACCCTCTCTCCAGAAAAATATTCTCTCTAAGCTCCACCTACAGAATAAAATTTCATCCATATTTCAAAAAATTTCCTTCGTCGGTCCAACCAAAAGAACTAGCATGCCAACGATACATCTCGTAATACTGCACATCACCTTACCACCTTCTCATGAGCTTTCTCTGACTGGTCTTTTTTTTTTTTTCAAAACACCCACTCATCTATATTTCATACCTCACACAGACTTGGTCTTTCGCACGGGTATTATCTCCAAGGAGAATATTCGCCTTAATATTGAACGCACGCAAACATCGAATTACAGACGAACTAGAAACAAACTGAATTATTTACAGGAAGAAAGTTACGCCACCGTTTGAACAACGACGACGAATACGACGACGCTTTCACGCTGGTGCATCGAATGAAAGAGGCGACGTTGCGGTAATTCGATCACGCGCGTCTGCAACACTCATCATCCTTTCTTGCGTTAAATATGCATTTGAACTGAACTGGTTTACGTGCGTTTGGTATAGTTGAGAAGACACGACACGATCTGAGACGTATTCGCATTTGTATGTAATGCGGTGTTTATTTAAAATGGTAGACGAGAAAATGTACCTATCGTATAATTTTAATGCTTCCATATCGCACCTGTTTTGATGACTCAATTTTTACGAATTTTTTTGGCGTAGGAAACAGAGAGCGCGGATTTGATATGAAGGTTTGAAAACAATTTCATGATTGGTAGGTATTTGTGCTAGAAGTCAGTTATTGATTAAATTTCGATCCAATTTCTCCCTTTATACTGATTTAAAAAATCGTTTAAATTGAAATTGTGCCCAAAAGTGGTGAAATAAAAGGCTTGAATCCAATTCAAGGAGGAAATCTTCATCACATTTCAGGTCAAAAAAAAAATTATGTGCAGTATCCTTAATTTTTAAATTTTGAAAAGTTTGAGTCTCATTTCTCAAAATTAATTGCTTAATGAGAAAATAATTCCCAGGAAGACTTCTTTCATTTCAAAAAAAAAATTAAAAGCTAAAATATGAAAATTTTTAGAAATTTTGAATATTTTTATCCCCATCCATCGCTAAACTAGTTTCTTTTGAGAAGAAAAGCTGATTTAAAAAATGTTCGCTGCTTAGATAAGAATTGATAGGACTTCAACTTCGCTCATCAAAATGTTATAAAAGGCCATTAAAAATTGAAAAATTGAAAATTTTCTCGTAATAACTTCTCCTTAGTGTAGTCTTTTTCAATTGGAAATGACAAAAAAAATTTAGCCAAATCTTACGAAAGATGAGAAATTTGATACATAGGATGGCTCATTTAAAAGGTGAATGGTTTTGAAAATGAGAAAAAAAACACCTTTGACTAAAAATCTCGAAAACTAAGCCTCCTAGAAAAAAACTAATGCCTCAAAAGGGGAAAGAGAATTTCAAGCTCTACAATTTTCATCCCTTGCATTTTTTTCGTAGCACCCTTAATTTGGCA
>FIZU01056992.1:0-47895 GCA_900064475.1 Pseudococcus longispinus
CCCACCCCCCAAAATTGTAAAATTACGACGAATTTGAATTTTTATAATCATCTCAATTTTGAATAGGCCCTAGATCCGATCGTAAATTATTTTCAGCCCAATTATACGACTTTTATGCGAATTTAAAACGAAAATCGCGAATTTTTTGAATTTTCCCCCCTTTCGACTCAGTCTGCCAGGCCTTTGGCAGCACTTAGGAGCCGGCAGATCTGCATATTCGGATTCAGCGCGAAAAATGCTAAAAGTTGACACCGATTTGAATCATCAGTTCTCTCGGACGAAAGTTCATGAAAATTGTGAACTTTCAAGCTTTCACTGTGCTTAAAAGCAGCAGCTGCGGATCGGCAGACTGGTGATTTTCAAAAGAGGGGTACATATGTCAACTTTTCAGACTGGTCCCAGCTTTTAGTTCCTTCGGTACATTTTCAGTAGGTTCGGCTCTTGGACTAATAAAAGGCGCAGCGGGCCTATTTCACCATATCGTTTGCAACACTAGAAAAAATCAAAAGATGCCGACCCTGTGTGCTCTGGTTGGTTATTGACGATGAGAAAAAATTGGCCAAACAGATTATAAATGAAATCAATGTTTCACTTATGGGGTGCCTGGTTATGACTACCTCCTCCAACAATTTTTCACAATCAAAAATCTAAAAAAAATTATCAAACTCTATCGATTTAAAACTATAGTCAATCATACCTCGTATTTCTTAATTGGATTTTTAATAATGAACATTATCAGATAGGAGGGGAAGGGGGTTCACGATTAATTGGGAACCCAGTACAGCGAACTTTCATAGTCGGGATAAACTTAAACTCAAAATGCAAGTGGCTGTTGTGGTATATTCGTAATTGAAAAATATGCTTGGTTATGCCGAGTGAATCGATTCCCCTCCTGACAGCTTTTTCCCACTCTACCGGCCGTTCTCCCCTATCAAGGTGAAAAATTGGTTCTAGTTGTAAGATAGGTATTAACTTTATTTTTGTAACTTTTTCGTACTGTTTCGAGGAAGTTGTTTTTGTGTTGTTTCATCATCCGTGAAATCGAGTAAAATGTTTCAAATCGAATACTTTAATTTTTTTACTTTTTCATGAACGGTCAAGCCGTGTGATGTCCGGCTAAGTTAAAGTGGGGTTCAGGGGGGGGGGGTTGAATGTGTAATGCATAATTAAGGTTTAGTAACGAGGATGTAGATGAACATTCCTACATCCGCACAATGTTTTAGGCTGCTCAATTAGTCTCATGGAGACTTGAGCAAATTATTAATAAACTACTTATAAAATAACTTAATTACCTATGTAGGTTAATAGGGTAAATTTCCTATTTTATAAAAACAATACTATCATGGATAGATAAATTTTATAGGTGTTAGATTAAGGGTAGTTTATCCACTCATGAATGGAGTGGGCCAAATTATTAGATGTCAAGTCGAGAGGTCCAGGCCTCTAAAAATTCCTAGATTGTGTGCAGATAATATTTGGTGTAGGTAGGTGTGAAAACACCTATCAAAAATTAACCCGCCGATGAGCTGCCGGCTCCTTTTTAAAACACCTACACTACAAAATCTCATATTGCAAGGAAACAGTTCACTATAGCAGATGATTTTTTCCCCTCAAAATATTCTCCTTGAAATTCTGCACAAATTACCTTTTTAATATTTTTCTTCGTAGAACCAAAAACCAGCTCAAAAAACGCATTCAAAGTCCATTCACTTGGAAAGTAAAAATCTTTTTGTTCCGTTAAATTTTGTGAAGAGTTTCTCCGGATCAAAGTCATAAAAAATTACTACAGAAGTGATTTCAATGCCTGATTCAATTTTTCACGTTTTCTGGCTCAAAATACAAAAGCCACTTTGGCTTAGGAGGGGATAAGTGGGAAAACGCTCAAAATTCTCGAATAGAGTTTTAAAATATAGGTTGTTTGCCCTCTTCAGTTCGTTTCCGAAGTCATCTGATTCAAAAATGAAAACTGGTCTTCATGAGATGAGGGAAAAATTACATTTTGGTACCAAAGATGGGATCGCTTCATCATTTTTGTATCTTTGTCTCCAGACAACTCCCCAATTTTTTCTTATGAAACAAGTTTTTCAAAGTAAGAAAAATACACATTATGAGACCCAAATGAAAATTTGCAATTAAAATTACACACATTACACTACCTTAGTTCATCGAACCCATTGAAGGCAATCCCTTACTTCAGGTATTTTGAGAACCTTATAAAAAATATCACAAAATGTAATCTCAGATCGATTCGGACAAAAGAACATATCCTTCACAGACTTTTACAAAATTCGGCTAACGAATTACCCCACTAAAAGGCACATGACAGATGACTTTTTAGCCAGCTGACTCAGATTACCAAACACAAGAGAAAAAAGTCATCGAAAAATAATACCACAATTTGTAAACTCTCGACTCGAATTTCAAACCATATAAGTAAACCCACATACGGGTAAAAAACACCACGATAAACATGAAAAAAAACTCCAATACACCATTACTAATCACAGGCATTCTCGATATTTACAGAACACTGACAACCCGACGCGAAGCGACGCACCAGATAACAAGATATGATAAAAAATGGCAACGGCGTACCGGCAAAATGCGAAGCATAGCGCAAAGGTAAACAAAATTTCGATCATTTCAACAATTTTTTTCCTTCTATCTCTTACAAACCCACCATCGCGCTGGTTAAAGCTTCGTATTTCTCGTTCGAGCAAACACCAACAACATCGAATCGACACGTAAAATCCTACGGCAGATTTCGCTCGTTCGTATACCTTATGCTTATACCATACCTACGCTGCCGAATATTTTTTTTTTTTACAACTCAACCCACGTCAACTTTTCATTTTTCACTAAACGTTTCATTTTACTAATACAACACGTATACCTATCCAGATACCCAAATCAGATGGAAAAAAAAACCCTGGTCGAGTAACCTAATATCACCGTTTGGAGTATAGAAATAATGAATCAAAGGAACATGTCATCGGCAGCTTTCTTTCTCTTTTTTTCTCTCCTACTTCGCTCTCTCGCTGCATCGCATCGTATCGTGTATGTTAGTAAGGTTACGTTACAGTAGGGAAACATTTTTCGAGTGGATTGTTCTTTTTGTCACCAGATTACGTCAGCGTATATTCGAATTATACGTATGTAAAAAAATAAATCTTTTATTCCGCTTTGCCCGAAACCCTTCAAACGTACATAGATGTAACTTTCAAACCGCAGATATATCTGTACTTTTCTTTTACAAAAGTAAATAAAATTCGCGGTAATATTTCGCCTGATAAGCGACCAAGAAATTCGTCAAAATACTAAAACCTTTACCGAGAGCGAGGTATTGATTTAATGCGAAAAAATGCTTTCGAATCAGATTTAACTTTATACATACATTTATATGTACGTAGAACTAGAAGCAGCAAAAAGAATATTAAACGTAATTCTCGAAAGGATTTCAGTCATGTTGGCGAATCTAAGTCGAATTTTTCGTGCTTTTTTTCATAACAGCGTCTAAAGTACTGATGATGTCAGTAGAATGCTTAGAATTTCATATAAAAAAAAGATTTTTTCTCAATATTTCACCTTCTACTTGGAAATCGATACGAAATCGGTTAGTTAGCATTAGATTGACATAAATGATTGCCCAGCAAACGCTACCAGACCAAAAATTTTAGTTCAGCATTAAAATTTAAATCCGAAACAAAAGAAGTATTAAATACAGATTAGTCGAAGTCGATCAAAGATGGAGACAAACCTTCAATGTAACATACATAAAGGACTTTCAATCAATTGATTTTTTCTAAATTCAGTTTTTTGGAATTATTCATTTAGACCAGCCCTCTACTGCTACCATAAATGCTTCAATTGGAGGGAGCCAATCCATTGAAAAATGGTCTGCAGTAAAAAAATATTTTTACCCATTCAATTTCAAAGTGATAAAATGGATTTTTTTTCGACAAGAAATCCTCTTTCAATGGATTGACTCATCCCAAACAAAATATTTTTTCAGAGGTCTAAATGACAATTCAACCTCATCTTCATGTTTGCCAGGCTTGATTTATATGAAAACCATATCCACATCACAAATTTCACCTTGCCTACAAAAAAGGGTAAAGGGTGTGCTATTGCTCTAAATGGGATCTTATGAAGAATGATGCTCGAAGACAAGTGACCCCGGATGGCAAAAAGGACATGAACATATTGCTATCCATCCTTCAATTCCAACGTTCAATGTGATAGAATCTTTTTTTCACTACAAAACCACTTTCAATGGATCGACTCACTCCAATTGAAACATTTATGGGGGGGGGGGGGGGGGGGGGGGGTTAAAAAAACGCAAATCTCGACTGTAAATCGGCTGTAAATTTTCGGCGAGAAGAATTTTAACAATATATTATTACCTCTGGTGAAAATTTGACATTTTGTTAGACAAATCACTCTAGACTTTTTGGACTTCGAAAATTTTATTAGAAATTAGGGTAACTTTCTGAAATGTTATCAGGCAAATCAGATTTCTCGGACTAGGAAAGTTTCAAAAATTTATTTCACGACATTTTGTCAGACTTTTTTGGACTTGGAAAAATTTAAGATTTCTGTTTTTTTTTGACGTTGGAAAATTTCAGAGGTGTTAGACATTAACACTTCAGACTTTTTGGGCTGAAAAAATTTAGAATTCACTCCAAATTTTACACATTTTGTCAAGCATAGTTCTTGAGATTGGAAAATTCTAAGATCATCCAGACTTTTAGACGTTTTGTCAGACAATTATAATTTAGACTTTTCGAACATTGCAATATCATCGTGATGACTAGTCTTTAGACATTTTGTCAGACCTTTTTTGGACTTGAAACCATTTTCAGATTTTCATCGCCTTCCTGAACATGGAAGATTTCAGAGATATTGCTGAATTTTAGGCATTTTGTCAAACAATTTGGGCTTTTTGAATTTGAAAATTTTTTCAGATTTCGACTGCCTTTTTGAAACTAGAAAATTAATCGGTTTAGTAGAATATAAAAAAATACACATTTTGACTCGAACGAAGAAATTTTTATTACATATTATACCGGACGTTTCGACTACGACACTAGTCTTCTTCAGCGTAACAGATAATGAACTGAAAACGAAAGTAGGTACCAAATACGAGGTGAATAATCTACGATAAGGACGAATCCGAGACGAAAAATGGAAAAACCCTATTTACGTACTACGTAACAACGCTTTATAATTATGGTTCAAAACCATCGACATCCGTTTTCTTATTGATTGCGTTTTTTTCACTAAGAATATACGATGCTTTTATATGTAGTTTTTCTTTTTCGCCAATTTTCACATCCCCGGTGTACAACTCTAACGTTTTCAAAATCGAAATTATGGTTAAATTTATTCGCATGTTCAGAAAGAGCCGTGGTTGTTTTGTTTTTGGTCACATCAAGTCGGTGTTGGCTTATACGTTTTCTCAATAGCTGCGAAGTCTCGCCGATGTATACACCATCACAATTCATACAATTGATTTTATACACGCTACTAAACTGATTAAAATTGCTCAAACTTCAGTAGTGTGTGTGTTTTTCGTGTGTAGAAAATTAAGTATACGTAAAATAATGCTGACTTTTAGACATTTTGTCAGACAAACACAAAATTTTTAAATTTGAATCAGAGAAAAAATCGGGTAGTTTAATGCTTAGAAATGATTTGGAAATCAAACAAAGTGCAAAGGCGTATCCTATGTTTTAAAATTTTGTGGGTAGCATGAAAATGGGGGGGGGGTGGTATTTTCAGAATTATGGAAATCTTTTACACTCTTCAACATGATTATTGGACTGAAAATATAAATGATGAAATTTTAAGCTGATATATGAGTACCACCTTGGATTCAGGGATGCAACTTCAAGGGGTAGGACAGCCTGGCCCCTGGGAATTTCGAATGTTGGTAAGTCGGTTGGTTTTGCACATCAGTTAGAAAAATGACAATTTAATTTTGTCAACTTTTGCTCTTGATAATGAAAAAATCGTCGGGTAAAAATTTTAATTGAAAACGAAATGTCGAAATTACAGCATTAAGTACATATGTTTATCTGCAAAAATTTCCCCCCTCGCTTCGCTCGGACACAATTTCTTTCCTTATTTTGACAAAATAACGAATAGGTATGTTTTTAAAAAGATTTTACATGAAAATTTTTTCTCGTCAACTATCCCTCCTCCTGCTGGTTTCTCCCTTAATTGTTTGTATCGATACACTACACCATTGCCTGAAAAAATTTACTTATTTTCAAGTACAGTCCACATTTTTAGTATTTCTACCCCCTCCTCCCTCCCCCCGGAAAATATTTTAAATTCGTTCCCGCCCGAATTGTAGGTTAATAGATTTATTGTTTTACGCTGCAAAGTGCGAATCACTCGAGCTTAATGGGTTTCAGTTGGGTTATTCGCGTAAAGAAAAAAGTTCAGATAAATACGCAAAAAAAGGCGAGTGAATCAGTTCTTTTCAAAAAAAAAATTGTAAACTTCTAATAGGAAGTGAATTCTCGATATCCGAGGGTTAAAGCACTCGACCCTTGTGCGCTACCTTAACGACTCCTAGCAATTCCAGGAATCGATAGGTACAAAAAACAAAACAAAAGCAAGATCGATTAATCATTCGATGTAGTTTTCGTCGAAATCCAATCATTCGTCCGTATTCAACGTAGCAAGTTTTTAAGGACAGATCTGTCGCAGGGTTACCGTAATTTTACACCCCTACAAGAGCATCTGCTTCTGTACTACCACGACAACGAATACGTCGCGTCGCGTCGTGATCCTGATAACTAGCAATAGTTCACGAGTTCATCCCGAATCATTTTACACGGTTAGGGGGTGCTTATCAGTCGCTATTGCTTCGCACATTTCGCGCCATTTCTTCGGCATAATTATATCTATCAATATGCTAGCGTTTGCTCTCCCATTCATTGGCTGTTAAAAATTTGCTAACTTTTGGAAATTATTATTCGCGCGGATCTAATTACCTGAGCGACGATGAAGATCGGTTAGAAGCCGTAAAATCGGCGATCACGTAAGAAAGCCATACTCAGATGGTGGAATCTGGAATATGCTCCACGAGTAAACTCGAACATTCGGTTGAAATTTCGTTTCGCAATTGAAAAAAACAACGGAACCACATAAAATCACTAGTCGAGTTTTTTAGACCTCATCTTGGGATCGATAATATAACGCAAATTGGGTGATTTTTTCCAAAAAAAAGCACGTGGAATTAGTTGGCATTCGAGTATATCGCGCGAAAACTAATACATTACGAAATTCCAAGACGGACGCGATGATAACGCGTTCACCACACCGAACACCGGTTCACACGAGAATGATGCTCCGACTCCGACTCCGACTCCGACTCCGAGCTCCAAGTCGTACTCGTATTGTTTAACTCGTGGAAAGGAGGAGAGAAGAAATGGCTGGCGCGCAGTGTGTAACTCGTTTAGTTCGTACGTACACGGTACACACGACCACGACGATGCTACGACGAAATAAAACGCGGAGCCAATCTGTATGGGGCAACGTTTGCACCCCACTATGCAATCACTTCACTCGGCACATTCGTAGATTCGTACCGCGAACAACACGAACACAATGCACAGACCACAGAGCAAGGAGCACATCGAACCACGAACCACGAACCAGTTCTGTTCGAATGTGCTGCCGAGGTTTCGTTTTGGTTTTCGTTTATCTTTTTGCTCCTCCAAGTTGTGGAATTCTTGCTGCAGATGCAGAAAATCCGTAGGTTTTGCTGGGTTGCTCGAGAAGTTGGCCACTAAAGGCGGCATCCCATTATTGGCATTGGCAGCAGTTGAAAACGCATTACAGCGTGGTTTATGCGCTTGCGATGGCGCGACTACATAGTTAGGTACACGGATATATTTGTTTTTTGTATATACGTACGTACGAAATACGAATAATATACGAATAAAATCGCGAAAAGAAATTTTCAATTTGTAACCGACCACCCAAGCCCTGCAATCGGCTTTATGGCTCGTTTCTACGACTGATGGTGGTAGGTTTGCCTACCTGCGCTTGTGCGGTGGCGCAACAGCGACGGATGTACCATGGACATACCGCAACCACGTGAGATAAAGTCTGGATAGAGCTGAGATAGCGACAAGTTTACAATCGTGGTACATGTGGTACATGATAGGCGATTCCTTCTTGTTTAATTGAAAGCAACTACCAACTTATTTTTGAAATCGCCGCGTGATACCTTCGATTAGAAATAACCAGTTGAACGCTGCGTTCCTTAATTAGCGTACATATAGGTACATTCGCGATAACAATAAGGTAAATAAGCGTTGCGTTGTGATTTTCACTCCGACTGGTAATTAATCGTCGAATTGGTCGTCTGAGATCTAATCCTTGTACGCTTAAAAATCAGTTGCGGGAGATACTTTGTCAAACTTGCTAGTCAGACGTACCTAGGTATACCTGGTACTCGCGAGATAAGCAAATGCGAAAGATTACATAATGTAGATTTAGCACGGAGGCGTACCTATACCAAGTTTTTTGCAACTCATTGTAAGCCTGTGTAAGTTAGATTATTTTTAATGAGTGGCTTATTGTCCGAAGGTCGGTGCGCGAGTCGCCCTAAAATTGGAAAAATCGTCCAAGAATAGGTTGAAAATCACACAACCCAGCGTTGTTCGATGTCAGTATGTCACAGAAGAAAATGCACGGTGGAAATAATGGCTTTTCATTGTGTAACGATAGTGACAAATCAAACGACGTGACTTGCAACTTTCCACGATGAGATTTTCCGATAGAGGTGTCAAAAATTTCAATCCCTTACCCATGGTGAGCCGTGGTGTCCATTTCGAGGAATTAAAAAACTGGTTTCGTCAAAAAAGCTGATTAAATTGAGAGGGGAGGGGGATGAACGCTAAACATCCGAGTACCTAATTCAAAATGAAATCGTAGTTTTTGAAAAGGATTGGGTGCTTTTGAATTAGTTTTAAAAAATCCTAAAAACTTGATGATCTGAAGAAAGTTTGAAACAAAAGTTGCGGAGAATTGAAAAACAAATCGTACTTCTTCGCTGATTTCGAAATCGAACCCGATTAAATTGTAAGATCCGGTCAGGGTCAGATTTTACGAGTGAAACCCGGTTTTCGTTATTTTTGCAATATTCTCTACCCACGTGGTACAGAAAATTTTAACTTTGATACTGGAAGCCCTTTGTCAGTCGAAGGTTATTAGCACACCATACTTACGGTATTTATTTACTACTTTCGCGTTATACGCTCAATTCGAGTTGATTTTGTACATTTGATACCTACTTGGGAGTTTTTAACAATATTGTGAAATTTTTATTCCCTTTCTCCATGTCCTTCAACATTTTTCTAGGTTTGAGAGATCGGTTCCCCCCTCCCATCGAACTTCAAAATTGGAAAAAAATGAGGGAAATTTGATTTTTTTTTTCGTCTTCAATTCGGAAAATTTGTGCCTGGACTTCGATGCTTGATGAGATGATGACATATCTTCACGTCAACGGAAAAATTTTGAATAAAAATTGGTCAAAATCGTTTCATTGGGAGAAGCTGGCGAATTGTTACGAGGTTTTCTTATTTTCAGAAATGTTGAAAATATTGAAAAAATAACAAACTCGATTTTTTTTCTGTCCCTTCGAAGTCCTTATAGCATTGGGATGCCTATCTTTAAAATTGAAGGATTTATAGCAGCGTGAAATTCCTGTAAAAAGTGTCGCCTACCTCAATTTATTTCGGTGCTCTTGTGAGACACGAAAATCGCAAAATTCCGTCAAAACAATGCACGAAACGGGTGTAACTTTTTGAGACGAATAAAAAAAGTCACGTGAAAAATTTGTCAATCTGTTTTGTAGCACCTTCATTTTCAAACATAGGCAAATTTTTCACATAACTCTTTTGTTCGTCTCAAAATGTTACACCTGTTCCGCGTATTGTCTTGACAGAAATTAAAAATTTTTGTAAACCGCTGCCCCTTCAAAATCGAGATAGACGCTTTGTGTACCTACATCAAGTTTTTTGTTAGTGGTAACTGGTACTCGTTATATTCAAGTTTCAAGTTGGACAGATTATTCACCAGACTCCAGACACCCGGTATAAACAAAAAGTCAAATGTACCTAATCATACCGTGTATTTCTAGTCGTGAATTTTTGGTTTCAGTCCTAAAATGTATTAATGATTATGAGATTCCCCCTTTTAAGAAAACTTTTGTTTACTTTTCAGCCTTTGCTTCGCTCAAACTCGACACATTTTGCGATTTTTACAAAATAAATTATTTTTCAAAATTCTCCGCGATCAGAAGATCTATTTTTCTCTCACTAGAACTGCCAATTGAACTTCAATGCAAGAACGTATCGAAGATATTTTTCAGAGGAGAGGGGTAGAGACCCAAGGAAGGGGGTTTGATGAGAAAAGACTCGAAGTTTTTTTGAAAATTTCCAAGTCCAAAAAGTCATTTGAATTTTGAAAAATTTTCGAAATCAAATTCCAAGCTCAAAAAGGTAGTAGGTAGAAATATGAAAAATTTTCCAAATTCAATAAAATCCGACAAAATGTCCGATTTGAACCTTCTTGAAATTTGAAATTTTCTTAGTCCATAAAGTTGAAATTTTCCAAATCCAAGAAGCGATGCCTATACAAAATATCGGAAAGATTACCCCGATTTCTAAAATTTTCTCAAATTCAAAAAGGCTAAATTATTTGCCTGACAAAATGTCTAAAAGATGGCATTATATCTGAAATTTTCCATACCCAAAACTTCGATGGAAATCTGAAAATTTTTCAAATTCCAAAAAAGTCTGACAAAATTTCTAAAAGCCTAAAAGGCATCATCGTCGTGGAATATCGTTGTGTACTTTATGGACACGAAAAATGGACCAAAAAAATAAACAAAATTTTCAGATTGACCCCCAGCCACCGAGCATAAGACATATCTACCATGCCAAAAAGTGATTTTACGTAAAATCGTGAAAAATACTCGATATTCTGTCGAAGTGGGCGAATTCGTCGAGCTCGAACAAAGCGAGGGCGAAAATTTTTGTAGAAAAACATATTCAAAAAATGAAATTCCATTTCTTTTCTCCTAATATTTCCGTCATCAAGGTGGTACAGACCTCTTGAACCCTCTAAATACTCGGCGGATTCAACTAATTTATGGATTGGTAGGTTTGGCCGGAAAAAAACGCGATTTTAGGTGAAATTTTTCAAAAAAATTATATTCGAAACTAAAATTTCACTACAGATAGGTACCTATATCAGAAATTGGTAGAATTTTTATTCTTTTTCTTTATCGACTGACCGAATGGACTATCGATTACGAGGGCCTTGAATCGCCCCACGCACCCACCTCTCTCAAAGTTTCAGTTCTGATTCAAATATGCTACTCGTCGAAGTGACGTTCTGTCACTACTGGCTGCGGCTGATATGTTTGTAAAAATCCATCAAAATAGGTGGTACTGGTACCTATCGCACGTCTTAGATCGATTACAAGCGTCAAAGTCAGAGCTTCGATTTCGACCCGTCTACTTTCTTCGATCGCCGATATTTTCGTATTTTTGAAACACCCTATACCGTTTCGTTTTGCGTTTTGCGGGATTAAAATAGCGACCGACGCCGATGGTTTCAAAAGATCAATTTGTATGTGGGTTAATTTAATTTAACAAAATACCAGCGTCACGTCGTATGGTGGGAAGGTGCGGTACGCGGTAGCGCAACTTGGAGCAGTATATCAGCATAGCTGCATTTACCTATTCTTCGTCATATGTTCGTTCTGGTTGTCTACGCGTATACCTGTATGTTAATACTTGGACTTATCAAGAGTACATACGATTCGAATTAATATAAGTAGTAAACAGAAGAAGAAGAAGAAGAAGAAGAAGAAGGGAAAAAAACGCTTCGCTAATAATCCGATGCTTATTTATAGATAGGTATTAGATAGACGACGTTAAAGGGCGATATCACATGGCGTTAGCTAGTTCGAATGATTAGTACGGTCGCCTTCGGTCTACAACTCTACAAGAACGTACGCATGTAGGATGCATCTAGAAAATACTAAAAACTCGTCTGCAGAAACATATGGAACTCGCATAGTCGCCCTTAAAGCTGCGAAATTCGCCCAAATACTCGCCATTTCGCCTGAAATCGCCCTCGCTGCGATATGTTCGGCCGGGCTCGACCGCTCAAACGTTTCGAATGGCGAAAAAGTACAAAACTGGGGCTCAAATTGGCCGCAGACTGAGCATATGGTAGCTATCAGGCCATCGTTATATTTTGTTTTCAACATTTCTAACGCAACCAGCCTAGCCCACTGCTTTGCATAATTTCGCTAGCTCGCCTTCCTTTTCCGTTCCCCTTACCTCGATTTTTTTCTCACGATTCTCGATCCTTCTCTTTCTTTTAGGATTTTTTCTATCTCCGTTTCTATCCGGCATAATATCGAGTACCGTTCGGCGAAATCATCGAGCGAGAGTGATTTACGCAACTTGGAATTAGGCGCCATCGAACATCGAACATCGAGCATCGAGCATCGAGCATCGAGCATGGCCACGACGACCCGCGTTTTATCTATACCTAGCTCTACCTACTTAATTGTAATTGGAAAAAAGGCCGATGCGTAATAATACTTGTTTGACTTTTTCCATCTTCGATGTCCAATTTTTATGAATTATCAAGTTGGTTTTTCTTTATCATTTTTGAAAGACGTTGGAATTCTTTCACCTCAGTATTCGTATCTTGCTCGATGCTATCGCAGGTTATACTCGTAGTCTATCATATGGTACGGCCGATTGCGCGATAACCCCGAATGTACGTTTGTAAACCGTAAATCGCACCATCCCACTTCCTGTTGCAAAGCTATCTGCTGCCGTGTACCTTCTAATTCATCGTATGTGCGATGATCCGAGTAACGTGCTAAATTAATAGATAGGTAGGTACCAGGTACAAGTAATTAGTATACAATGGCAATTGTACCTAATCAATGCAGCCAAGTGCCAACAGTGTCGGTTCAAATGTTTTTGCAACGTTGTGTATTATCCATCCCTCTGCGTGAGTTTGCTGGCTCGAATCTATAATAGAGATATTACAAATTCGTTTTTCCTATATCAATCATTTCGGGTGTGGTCCCTCCATCTCATATTAATCGTTTTTGCATAGCTTTGTAGCCATGTTCGTAATTTCATCTTATCATCCGTATGCTTTTCCAAGAAGTGATTAAGCCGAGGAAGTACCTAAGTCGGAATATTAGAGAGGCAAAATCTCAAAATTTCTTGCTCCTTTTTGAAAAATTACACGACCCAACGACTCAAAAAAATTTACGAGCAAAAAAAACGATTTATCCATTTCTTGCGGGGCATAATTTTATCGAAGTAACTGGACCGTCATCCAGTAGGAAATGGACTGCGGGGAAGGGGATGGTGGGAAAAAGTAATCTCGTGTCAATTTTAAAAAATACCCAAAAACTATTTCGTCGAAGTAAGGAAATTTATCGAGTCCGAGCGGACTGTGGGCGAAATCTTTTTCAAAAAAAAAAAAAAAAAAACATTTAAAAGCTTAAATTTTATAATTTTGATGTCAAAGTCCAGTCTCAGTCAGAAAATTGCTGCGGTACTTATAATCGCAATGTTTCTAACTTGAAAGTTGAATTTTCAGATAGAAATATTTTTAGTCTTAAATTGAGTTTTCGTCTTGAAAATCCCAATTTTTCAGAACGAATCAGTTTTTCTGACCGAAACCAAAATTCTCCGACTCGAACTTGGAATTTTCAACTCGAACCTAAAATTTTCAAATGAGGGAGCTGTGCCTGCCCTCGTTTGGTCCTTGGTCCGGCCCGTCCGGCCCTCGATCTTGCTCAGATGTTCGAGCAGTTCTGAAAGAATTTGGCGATATGATCTGCTATTTTAGGAACTTGCAGTTCTAGATCAAGTTACCCTCTACTCTAAGCATATGCGTTGCAAAATCGAGCTTTACACTTCAATATTGAAATTTTTTGGATTCATCCGGTAGACTTCGGATACTTTGTTTTTACTTATGGCACACGAATTGACAATTTTAATAAGGAAACAAAGTAAACGATTTTGTCTGCTTCCGTATCCATCTACCTCTACCTACTTACCGTACTGCTGATATTTGAACACTCGAACAATTTATCATTAAAATAATATAGGTATTCGAGGTTTTGATGTTTTTCAATACCTACTATGGTACCTACGTAGATAGTAGATACCTTAAACGAATTTAAATACGTATTTACAAAACGGCGCCACCGCTTAATGAAGAAAATTATTTTCATATTTTAGCCTGAGAAATGTTTCCCCTTCGGAGGATATAATCGTTATCGCTTATTCCTATTTAAACAATTCAATTACGTACCCAGTCCCAGTACCTGGTCACATTTGCATATAAATGACACGAGTATTGCTTTTAAAAGAAAATTATCTTGTTTTGAGAGCGGAATTTTTGGAAGTCTTCGCGCAATGATTTTTATTGGAAAAAAAATGTCACGTTGATTTACCCGCACGACATATCCGCTGTTTACTAATTGAGCTGATTCGGCAATAATTGCGTATAAATGCTTAATTTCTGTTTGCTTTTAACCGCATACACGCGTACCTATATTTGGACTCGGAGTAATCTGAAACCCGATATTTTTCGATGATAATTGATATGTCATAAAATATGATGTTAGAACGCGAAACAAAAAAGTAAACTCTTTAAGATTTTCAGAAAACAAATTAGATAGGTATTCGTTATTAGTTATTACAATTCAACGTTCGTATTAATCGAGTGGTTCGTTTCTTTTTACAATTGAATTTTTGAAAAATAATTTACCAACTATGGTTCGTTAAAGAATAGAAGCGTTAGTCTTCTATCGCTTCATTTATAAATTTGGAAGAACACACTTAGGCTGAAGCAGGGTGACTCTTAGTCTTACCGATACGCATTTTACCTACGTACGCGATGCTTTTTATGTATGCGATCATTTGGACATTCTTTATTCGAGGTTTGTAATAAAATTCTGTTCGATTTGGAAAGAAAAGAAACGCTAAAAATCACTAATAAAAATGAAAAAGTGAAACGTATTTAGTAGTCGCTTATGAACGCTGCTGTTGGAAAGAAGTGGAACTTTTCATATTGGTACCAAAGATAAATCTTGAGATGGCAGCACTGGCGTTTCTAAATTTGGCGCCAATACGTTGCTATTTTCAAAAAAATTTAATTATTAAATAATTCAACTTTTTTAAATTAATTTTTTCCGCAAGAAAGTGTGCCACAATTAACGACTCGAGTGATCCATCTTCTGCTTTGCTTGGAAATGTTGGAGGGGGATCGAAAAGAAGTTTGATGCGACATCGAAAGACCGTGGAAAAATTTTTAGATCTCTGACGTGAACCAAAATTTTGCGGATGAAGTTCAAAAATGAAAAAATTAATTTTCAGATATCTTCAAAACCAACCATTTTTGCCATGTACAAATTACAATAATCAACTGAAAGCCCCGGAAAATCAGGAAAATTTATTTTTCACTTTCTGGGGTAACATAGTAACAATACGACCGAGTACTCCAATTTTTTTTTATTTTGTAATTTTTTTTTTTTTATTTTTAAAAAATTTGAAAATTTGAACCCTATTTGCGAAATACTGGTTCTTTCGATGTTACCTCCGCAACTTTCTTTCAATCGCCCTCCAACTTTCCAAAAAAAAAAGTCGAAGACGACCCACCCTATTAAGCGCTTATATCGTAAGTCATCGAGAATGGCGTTCGAATAATTTTTTCCTCGGCTGGTAAGTTTGTTGGGAACTGGAGATGGCTCGAATACCGAGTGCAAAGGTTACAGACGTCCCACGATAAAATGTTGTCAATATTACACGTCTTTTCTTTTCTTTCCAACTCTTAACATCAGTTTTTCTCGAAATCCATCTCAATCGATCCTATTAGTCCCTTTCTCTGTTTCTTGTTCAACGTTGATTCGACTCCTTTCGATTTATTTTTTTTGAATTTCGACTCACTCCGAGAGTACGTGCCTACGAAATTTACAACTGGTTATTTTTGCGAGTTTTTGCTCGACGAGAAAACAGAAAATTAAAGATCCTCGAGACTCGATTAGGTATACTCGGGGGTAGGCCAGTGGAGCCATTGGTCTTGGAACCTTCACCACGGGGGCCTCTATCATCGTAAATGGCCTCCGCAAAATTGTTTGAAAATTTTTCGTATTCGCATCCATTTATCATATATTGACAATTCCGCTTTCGAATGCTTTATTCCGAAAAAATTCTACGTGATTTCGTGTAAATCACATTTTTTCTGGCCAAACCACCTCCCTAGAATGACGGTCTGGCTACGCCGCGCCACCGCGTCGATATTCTTATTTGATCGAAGGTTACACAAAATTTTCAAATGAAATATCGACCTGCAAAAATTTTTCAAATTCGAAAAACGAACACCTATCGACGATGTTTTCCTTTCTGCGAAGATTTCAAGGGGCCTCCGCCAATTATTTCGTGCGGGAGGATAGAAAGTTTAAATCTGATCCTTGATACCTAGTACCGACTTGACCGAATAGCGAATACCAACGAACACTACACGTTTATTTCAAGTTCGAGCAAATAAATGCAGTTTCGTAATAATTTCGGAGGTTACAGGAACTTTTTTTTTGGCAAGTACTGCGCGCACGAATTAGTCAGGGGGAAATACACACCTAGGCGCATACGTCACGCACGCAAAGATATTACGCGATAAGTATATATGAATTGTATACACGTATAAGTACCTACCTGATACACGATACTTACACGATACGAAATACTTAAATCCGTACATTTCTGGGTAATGACAGAAAAGACAACCCCGCCGCACCTCCATCGCCAATTCCAAATTAATACGCGAGATAGTGGTTTCTTCGAATTGAAAAACCAGTATACCCTCAACCTACCCAATACTCAGCCCGAGTACGACACACCGTTAGTAGGTACGGTATAAATGTTTTTGTAGTTAGACAATGCCAATGTGGCCGTCCTCCAGAACCAATACATACCGAGCGATAATTACTCGCGCGCTTCGAGCTTTAATTATACTTCGAAACGTTTCACATTGCCCATCGAGGCTCTTCCGTAGAGTGACATTTTTCCGATTTTCGTTATTTAATACCTATCGCATAACGATGCAAAATTTGAATGTTATCGTTATTTTAATCGGATTATATTTGTGCTTCGAGCCCAGTTCGCAAGATTTATTCGAATTAATTTCCAAACAAGGTTGGTAGATATTTAAATGTGTAAATTTTTTTAATACTCGAATCGTTGCGGGTACCTATACGAGCGTTTGATTTGATTTCTTTTTTTTGGCCGAATATGTAAAGCATTTTTTATGAAAAATACCTACGTACGTCCCATATTTCGGAAGGAAAAAATGCGTTTAAAATTTTTAAAAGAATTTTTGCATATTTGATTCAAATTCTATCGATGAAACACCATTAGACTTACGCGTGCGAGATTTTTCATAATTTTCATCGGCGCATTATTTTTTATAGGCTAAAATTATGAAAAATTTCGTACGCATAGGTAGTTTTATGGCGTTTTTCCAATTTAATTTTCTGTTTAAATTGTTTGTTTGTTTTTTTGAATATTTAACCTCGTTGATGAATACCGGTGTTCTACTAGTTCTTTCAAGGTTATCTACACGTTTCATTGTTTCTATACTCGTTTAATATCAACAAAGTATACATAGGTACTTCTAACTACCTACTTAAGTATAGTTAATTCTTTTAAAATTAGTTTTATCTGATTAGAAATCTTTGAGGATACTTCGACGTCATCGAAACGGAATAAAAATTCTGCGCCGCAGGTATCTTGAAAAAAAAAAAAAAAAAACAACTACCTACGTGAACGAAACCTTCATCTGTCGCCAGCAAGTTTCTGTGCGGTGCCAAAAACCAAAATATCACAAATTACGATATGTTTTTTACGTTTTAAACTTTATAAAGAGAAAATTTTGAATTTTTTGACCTTATCGTTAGTTTTATTTTGAATTTTTGATTAAAAGTGGTTCGCTGATACAAATAGGTACCTATTTTGAAAGATTGTTCGTGCAAATTTACCGGCACTTTTACAAACAAGTTAAAATTTCAATCATTCCAACTTATCCCCTTCCCTACCGTTTCCACCCTAAACAACAAGTAGAAACGGGTTCCTAGAATATTTTTGAAACGATTTTTCTACGCACACGCATACGCATAGGCATAGGCATAGGCATAGGCATAGGTGGCCCTAAGCTTACATTCGGACATCGCGACAGGTCGTTAAAATATTTTCTCAACATTCGTCGACGTCGTATTGTCACGGCTCGTTAAAAAAAATTGAAGGGAGTTGGTAATGGTATCCGCTTGTCGAAAAAATCTCCTCGTATTAAGACATTACCTATTTGTATTTTTTAAGAAAGAATTATCTCGAGTTCGAGAAGCTGCGGTATCGCATCGATTCGATGAACCCGAAATTCTGTTCAACAGACAGGTACCTGCCTATTTTATTTTTTCTAGGTATAATTTGCGATACCTATTTAAATTATCGAATTTTCAAATAATTTTTTGGAATTTCGTTGCAGAAAAGGGCTTCGACCACTTCCAAAAATAAGAAGAAATCATCTCCGAGTCAACCTCGAGGTTGGAATGCATTTTTGAAATTCGATTAAAACGCCTAATTTATCCATCTACTAACTTTGACGTAAAATTTCAGAGTGTGGAATAAACAGCAAAAGTACAGGAAGCTTGAAAGGGAAGTCTCTTTCAGATAGTAAAGATTGGCCATGGCTCGCAGCACTTTTACGTGCCAGCAGCTATTCCAGTTTCTGCGGAGGAGTTCTTCTGAACCGCAACTATATTTTAACGGCTGCTCATTGCGTGCATAGGTAATTTCAGTCATCTCCGATTCGTTCGATCGCACCTATCCGAAGCGCTTAACATTTGATTAAACTGTCGCAGGTTCAAGGCGGCGGATATAATTATTCGTCTGGGAGAGTACGATTTCTTCGAACAGAACGATACGGTCTACGTTGATATTGCCCCTGCCAAACTTATTGTACATCCGGAGTACGATCCTGCTACTCAGCAACACGATATCGCTTTGATTAGGTTGAACAATACGGCTAAATATTCGGATTTCGTTAGGCCTGTTTGTTTACCGACGATTACGCATAAAGCAAAAACCAACCAGACTGCCGTGGTTGCAGGTAATTTTCTGGTACCTACCTACGCTTACCCGCTTGTATTTGCAAGTTTTTTTTGGCAAAGGCGAGCGTTTCCAGATTCTATTTTGGGCTGGGTTTAAATTTGCGAGGTTTTTGGTAGGGTAAAACTTTGACCTGTTCGTTTTCTTTTTGGGTCAGTAACCGGTAGAAGGAGACCGCAATTTCTCGAATGAATTTGAAAATTGACGATCGCAGGGTCCTGGATTATGAAAAAAATTACGAGGTCGTAGAAAAGTCGCCGATTTTTGACTTTTAATTGGACGAAATTCGAATCGAGTTAGAAATAATTAATTCGTATTTTTTTGTAAAGTTAGAAAAATTTTGTAGAAAAGATTTAATCAAAATTCAAAATGTAAAAAATTGGTCGTGGAAAAGTATCGGATTTCCAAAAAAAAAATCCAGATAGACGCCCTAAATCAACGCCTAATAGATTTCATTTTCAAAAGGTTGGGGTACTTTGTATTATGGCGGTCCGCTGAGTAATGTTTTGATGGAAGTACCAGTACCGGTATGGGATCTGGAAAATTGCATATCCAAGTACAGTCAACCTGTTTTCAACACAAATATATGCGCCGCCTCGTACGAAGGAGGAAAAGACGCTTGTCAGGTTGTTACCATTTCCCTTCTACTCTTCTTCACCTCGTAACTACGCCTTTACTAATCCTCGATACCTACTATATTTCTCGATGATTTGCAGGGTGATTCCGGAGGCCCTCTCTTGATGCAGCAGAGTAACGGACGATGGATCACCATCGGTGTAGTCTCATGGGGTATAGCCTGCGGAGAGAAAGATCAGCCTGGTATATATACCAATGTGGCCTCCTATCTCGGATGGATTTTGGACAATACGAAAGATGCCATATTTTGAACGAACAACTTTTCTATAATCAAATTTTAATATTCGAATAATAAATACTTACCTATTTCCATCCGCATATTGTACCTATAATTGACGGAGATGGGCTGCGTCAGCTGGAAAAATATTCGAGCGAAGACGCGTACGTTATAGGGCGATTAATTAATTGCAAAGAGCGTTGATATTAGAGTGCCGCAAGTAGGTAAAATTAAATTCAAACGGGTTTTTTTATCTAATTCGCCACTCTGCCAATAAAAATCTTGCCTGGAACCGCGTTTCACCGATTTTATAACGCTAGTCTTATCGAATATCATGTACCACAGTCGTTTTACTTTTTTGCACTTTCATTAGACATTTTTCTCATCTTATCATGTTAGTTTTAGTTTTAGTGATTTTTTCGTCATGTTTGAATTTTTCAAAACAAAATTCATTGTACGATTTAGCTTTGGAGCAAGGTACGTAAATTGCGCGTCAATTTCGATTAATAAATTTAGACTAAGTAGGCACAAACAAGATAAATTGGGTAGACCTAGTTTTTTTCAAAGCAGTTGATATCTTCTTCAGGTACCAACTTATTTACCCGCGGTCACTAGATAGAGAGGTAGTTTTGATATGTTGTCAAGATATAGGTACTCGTAATGATATTCGCCCACCGTCCATCGTACCTATTCGTTTTAGATTGTTTCTTTCCTCGGATTAGTCGTTTTTCAAAAAAATACCTAGGTACCTATTTTCTTGATAATTCAATATTTGAAAATGAAGAATAGGCGCGTGAAGTAGGTACGAAGATGTGCAAATTATTTCCCGAAAGATAGAGCAAATTGTACGTATATTCGAACTAAAGAAAGTTTATTTCTCGAAGATGTAGGTAGTAGTTACCTACAACAAAATAGCTATACCTACGCGCAAAAAATGACCAAATTTTAAATGTAAAATTTCGTACGAGTCTTTATTTTTCCCTTTCAAAATGTACGATTTTACTCGCCCATTCTTTATTTTAGAAAAGTGAAGTCACATCTTTTCTCATGATGTAACATACACACAACCTTGATAAATGTTACCAGTTTTATGGAATTTTTAATGAAGTTCCACTAAGGACTTATTAAATTTACTTATTAAATACATATACTCGTAGATATGAATACAATAAGCCATGCCAAAGAAACCGGTTCCCAGTCAAGTACATCATTTCGTAATAGATGAAAGATTTTTTCCCCTACCTACCTACCTACCTACCTACCTACCTACCTATTTATCTATCTATATAGGCACCTACAATACGCGTACGATACGAACGTTTCTAAAAATATTGTTGCAGAATAATTTTCTCTTAAATATTATTCGTAGGATTGAATTTAAAGGAAGCCGAAGCCATTCTAGCATATGAGAAACATGGAATTAAGAGACAGGTGGTTACTTCAACTTTTTTTGTATGAAAATATTCTAAGCATAGATAACTTATTTTGTTTCAGGTCTACGTTATTCATTCATCTTTACTATTTCGCACGTTTACTTTTTACAAAAACTTGGATAGGTAATCGAAATTTTTACCAAATTTGTGAGATAATCAGGACCGGCAGAATTTTGGTGAGAAAGGCTCGTTTAGTATGAGAAAAATTATTCTTCAAAAAAAATTTTTTTTTGCGTCCTCTCCCAACAAGTAATAAGCCGTAGATACGTCTACCCGTTGAAAATTGCAAATTTTTGGCAATTGGAACCAAAACGACTCGCGACTGTTTTTGTAAATCGTAAAGATTTAAAAATTTTGTCACCTCGCATCGAGCCGTATAAAAAAGTGAAGTAAGCATAGGCCTACCTAATCCCAGATTTTAAATAGGTAGATACTTATTTAAAGCTCGTTACCAGTATTTTTCTTTCCATAAAAGATGAAACATCGATCAAATAGGTATCTTAGTTCTTATTAGTTATTACTTTGCGTTAATTTTGAAAATTCATATCGGCTTTCGTTTTTTTGCGTATTATTTCGCAGACAACTTTCAAATCAAAATCTGGAATACCTCAAACCAAAAGTAATTACTTTATCTGTTGCACCTTGCCCGTGAAAATGCCTGCTATATCTCCGGGTCTATTTCATTTCAGTATGCGGCATAAATGGAAAATCTTTGTCTCGTGTTAGACGGCAAGACTTACCAGAAGAACGTCCGCAAGGCACCGAGGATTGGCCCTGGATGGCGTTATTCCTTCTTAAAAATAATAGAGATGTATGGTTTTGCGGAGGGAGCTTACTCAACACCAGATACGTTTTGACAGCAGCTCATTGTTTTCAGGAGGCCCAGTAAGTAAAACGCATTTTCGAGTTTAACTTTAATTTAAGAAGTACCCGACTAAAAGTAGGCCTAAACTAAGTAGGCGTCATCTGTCGTTTTAACGATATTTCGTATATATTTAATACCACCAGGACAAAAAATAAGGAAGATTTTTTCGTACGTCTCGGAGAATACGACGCTACAGATAATGGAGAAACCGAAATACAAGAATTCGAAGTGGAGAAATTAATAATACATCCGGACTACGATAAAGGAACTGAAAAAAATGATATAGCCATCGTCAAGTTGAATCAAACCGCAAAATATACGCAATTCGTTAGACCTATTTGCTTACCTGGTAGTGAACCACGTCCGGGAGAAAATACTATCGCAGCTGGTAAAGCGTATACGTAGTTACGTAATATATATGTAGATCGAGAAACACAGGCCTGTAGCAGTAGGGTAGAAAACTCGGTATGTTTATCGGGTCCTTATCAGAGTCGATAACTCGCGACAACACGAAGATAGCGAACTGATGATCTGATGATCTGATGATTGGTTCCAGTGCTATCGACATGTCGTCCTTAAAGCATCTCTCATCTGAATTTTGAGGCGGGCAAAAAGTTTCACGATTTTTGCGAAAATCGACCTTTGAAATCACCGCGCCGTCTTCATCTATTCGCAAGTTGTTGACGCAGTAAAAGTTTTATTTTATTTATTTTTTTTTATAGATTTACCGTGCGCGAGCACCTCTTTCTTTTAGTATTTTTCGCGAAGAAACAATATAGCCTATGGAAATGATTGTTTAGGTTGGGGAAAAACTGCGGCGAAAGGCTCAAAAAGCCATATTCTATTATACGTCGACGTACCGGTTTGGGACCTGGAAGATTGTATACAAGAAATGATTCACCAAGTTCACGATTCAAATATCTGCGCATCTCCCAGAGCTGGCGGTAAAGACTCGTGCCAGGTACGTATTTATCCGGCTCTCGAGTATCTGTTTCCTTCTACGGGTACGCGTACGAATCAATTTCTTTGTCCAAAATACAGGGAGATTCCGGTGGCCCGCTGATGTACCAAGGAAAGAGTAAACGGTGGGAAAACGTCGGTGTCGTATCTTGGGGACAAGGATGCGGCGAAACGTATCCAGGAATCTACACCTCGGTACCTAAATTCCTAAAATGGATCGGAAAACATATTCTAGACGCGTCTCCGTAACTCGATATAACGATAATTTATAAATATGAAATACGCGATCGCAATTCAAATAACTTTACTACTAAATAAGTACGCCGTACGCGTAAATGTCGATAAATAAAAAATATAAAATATTCCGAGTGTATAAAAAATGAAAAATGAACGATAAAAAGTACACGAAATTAACTGCCGCTATTCAACAACGTCGGATTCATCCAAATATCTGTGACCGATGTTCCGTCGATCTTTACATCGGTAAAATATTTTAACGTATCTTTCAACTGGTACCAGTTGCCATTTGAATTAGTATTATTGGTTTCGCTACGAGAAGAAACATCGGTCGTTTCGCTACAATCTGACGACTGCGATAAAGGTAAACTATCCGAGGTACTATCGTCTTCGAAAATCTTGGATTGAAAACACGAGCAAGGTGGTTGGTTATCGTATGTTTCTTTAAATGTAATTAACGCTTGATTTCCTCTCGTCGGTAATCTGAATCCGTTTCGTCGAATGAACGAATTTGAATCGACAGAATGATCGGGTTTCATTTTCAACATTACGTGTAAATTACTAGTGCAATTAGTACCGCTGATCAAGTCGTAAAAATTTTCAGAATTTATTATCGATCTGCGACGAACGAGAAACGAATTAATTAGTATAGGCTCGAATTTACGAATATACGCGTTTCGAAAATCTACAAATTACCTGAATAAATTTCTCGAGTTTTTGCGAGTCGAATGATGCTTATCTAAATGAGAATAGTTGAGAGTTGGTATACGTATGCGAAACACTTCTTGCGGATTTAAAAACGATGTTCCCAGTAGAACGACTATTTCTTCGACCGTATCGTCAGCCGTTGAAGTTAGTTCTTCAGTAATCGCCTAAATTCGGCGGAAATATTCGAAATCAATTAGTAACCGCGTGGGTATTTCACTTCATCGGTAATCGCTATAAAAAGACATTTACTTGGAATATGTTTTCTAACGAATTGTACGCATCTCGAGTCTTCTTATAGTACTTATCCAGCACGATGAAATGTTTAGACTTTAAATTCGGCTCACTGCGATCGGAATCCTAGAACGATTTTATTATTCGATTAAGATTTAAAACAAAATAGCCTCGCTAAGGTAACAAACTATCGTTTCAAACCTTCATAGTATCCGCTAGAGTTTTTCCTTTAGGCACGTACATTTTCAAACGTTCGTAATTGTAAGGAATCAGTTGTTTTTGATAAATTATACATTTGATAAATTCTATCACCATCGAGGAACACGACGAAGGTGTAATTATGTCGTTCACTTCGACGTTAAACTCGACAAATTTGTTTTTCATTATAAATTTTCACCTCATGTCTACCACAAACACGCAAGTTCAAAATACAAACGCGATAAACGCTCGAACAAAACTAATGGTTTTAATCGAATATAACGCTACCGACATCGTCTTCTAATAAATTCTTTCGCTAGAATACATTTATAATGGTATCGAAGATCGATGAAATTATCAAAAATAATGTTAGTTGATAATTTTTTCGAAATAAATTTCCACGTCGAAAATAACGTATTTTTTTTTATCACCGCTTCGCTCGACTCGTAATATGATTGGTCAGTTTTTCGAACTTGAGACGACGTCGCGAGAAATTCGTCCAATCACACGATCAAAGTGCGTTCGCGTTTTTGCAATGTTTTTGTTTTTTTTTTTTAAATTAATTTGTTTTTTATCACGATCGCGAAAATTATGAAAAATATAGATAAGTTTTACGTTGTTCGAAATAGTTTTGTAGAAGAGAATTATCGTGTTTGTCACCGAGTTCCTAATTATTCATTCTACACTATACGTTGCTCGTTTGCGGTGTCGAAGAATTTGTATTGAAATTCGATTTCAATTTTCAATCATGAAGAAAAAGGTAAGATGCTCCGTCTTTCTTTTCACTCGTACCGCTAGCACGCCGGTCTTGTATGAAATGAAAACACGCGAGTTTCTTCTGTTTCAGGTGTTATTGATGGGAAAAAGTGGTTCGGGAAAGACCAGCATGAGATCTATAATATTTGCAAATTACATCGCTCGTGATACTCGTAGACTCGGAGCTACAAGTAATATTGCGATATGTATGCGGGTTTTTCATCATTTTACTTACGCTAACATCGTTTGTTGTTTGGTTTAGTCGATGTTGAACACTCTCACGTGAGGTTTTTGGGTAATTTGGTACTTAATCTTTGGGATTGTGGCGGGTAAGTACGATATTAGATACCGATGGTTATATACGAGCGATTGTAAACGAATAATTGACGCGAGTTTGCGCTTTCTTTCTAGACAAGAAGCATTCATGGAGAACTACTTCACTAGTCAACGCGATAATATATTTAGAAATGTGGAAGTTTTGATTTACGTATTTGATGTTGAAAGTCGAGAGTTGGACAAGGATATGCATTATTATCAAAGTTGTTTAGAGGCTATCTTGAATAATTCGCCGGAAGCGAAAGTGTTCTGTTTGATTCATAAAATGGATTTAATTCAAGATGATCAAAGAGATACGGTAGGTGTTGCAGTTTATTACAAAACTGTAACGTATTCCACGAATTACTCGTATTTTGTCGAACCGATTTTGGTAGATTTTCTCTCAACGCGAAGCAGACTTGAAGAAGTTATCGAAACCGATCGAATGTACTTGTTTTCGTACTTCGATTTGGGACGAAACTTTATACAAAGTACGTACTTAACTTTCTACTCGTATTTCCTGGAAAGCCGGTTGTAACGACGCGTGTACTGAAGTTGGCATTTTTAATTTCAGGCGTGGTCGGCCATAGTGTACAAATTAATTCCCAACGTTAAAGATTTCGAAACTAGTCTATTTTCGTTTTGCAATATCATCGAGGCTGACGAAGTACTTTTGTTTGAACGAGCAACGTTTTTAGTTATATCACACTGCGAAAGAAAACCGCATCGTGATATACATAGATTTGAAAAAGTTTCCAATATCATTAAACAATTTAAACTCAGTTGCAGGTAAATTACGAAGCACGCCAGCTCGATAGAATATCTGTCGAGTTTTTCTTAACGTCGTTAATTTTCGTAACGAAACTCGCGATATTTTTTGCTCTATTACGCAGTAAAGTTGCGGCTCAATTTCATAGCATGGAAGTCCATAATTCGTATTTCGGGGCTTACATAGACGTGTTTACTCCCAATACGTACATCATGGTTATCGTTTCCGCTCCTAAAATACGTAAGCGTTACTTACCTTAAATTGTACGCATCCGATAAAATTCTAACCGTTCGTGTTTTGTTTTTTTTTTTTCAGCATCCGCAGCTTTGCAAATTAATATAAACAACGCTCGTAAATATTTCGATAAACTCGAACGCGATAGCCAAATACAACCGTCATTCGTCAAGTGACGAAAAATATTCCAGGCGAGAAGGCTCAAATGAAGTTTGCGTTCCCGCCTCAAGCATCGAGATTTCAGAAGGAAAACCAGAAAAGAAAAAGGTTTTTTGCGTAAACATTCGTTTATGGTATTTCCGTTGGGAATACGCGATTTTTTTTTTTTTTACCATATTTAGTTCTATTTAAAAGTTATTATTTTACAATTTTTTATCGCTATTTTTTTGTGACGTGGTTTAAAAAATTATAGGCGTTTAATCGATCTAAATGTTTAAATTGCGCTAACGATTATTTTGTAATCTCGTCTTTCGAACGCGAAGCTGGTCAGTTTCGCGGTCGAATTTCTTCGTTATTCCGATTCCTCGGCGAGTCTGGTCCATTTGATTAACGTTTCGGGCGATCTGAATAAAAATATCAATTTGGCGTACAGATCTTCTTCCAATTTGCCGTCTTTATGCTCGCGTACGAAATAGATATCCAAAATTAACTGCGAATGCGAATAAAAATGGTTAATTTTTCGAAACTCGTTCGCGCCTTATAAGCGACGCGTCGATATTTTAAGGGTATAAAATTTACTTGTAATATCGAATCGACGTTGGGAATATAATCCAAGAAAATTTGATTCACTCGATTCCTACATAGCTTACGAATCATGAATCCGAACGTAACTAAAACAAGGGTGTATAATCCTAGAATACTGTAGAATATTCATACGTTAAAGTTATTTTATCGATAGCGAGGTACCAGCAGTATTCGTAACGGAAACTTACCCTTGGGCGCTAATGTACGATAAAAATCCGCCGAATATTTTATCGTTGAACGTGTAAATAGTGACCGGTCTATGGATCTCGACGGGTAACGCGCCGAATACGAAGTCGTCGAGCATCTTCGGTATAAATTCTCTATCGGGATACGCGTGGTGAGCTGCCCAATACCGCGGTTCGGAGTCGGTTTTACATTCGATGGTAAAATTCACATCTACCAATCCTCCGGAAGAATCTAAACGAATAAAGGTATCGATGAAAACGATGAGAATCGCAACGTTCGAATTGCGCTACACGCTAACCTGAAGCAGCTGCTCCGTAAGGACTATAGACCGATCGTTCGTCGCGCACCATTAACGTATCGATAATATAAGCGGTTGCTAAATTGCTGACTTTCAAAAATTTCGGTAAAACTTTGGCAACGAGGATGCGTGCGACGGTGCTTTTGGTGGCGTTTAAACAGTTGGCCAGGGCTTCTCGCGCCGCTTTATCCAGAATTACGGTGTGGCTTCCGCGAACTTTGAACGAGTCTTTATTATTCTCGGTTTCGCGAGACAGTTCCCAATACGTCACGAAGGAGAGAGGAGCGCCTACGGTTAAAACGCCTCGATAATTGCGCCTCGAACGTTTGGGAGACGGCATTCTCGAATCTCGATCGCTTACCCGAATTCAAAGTTTTATTCAATTCGTCTCTAACGGCCGGACCGGGTCTCCACTCTTGTTGCGACACGAGCGAAAACTGCACGGCGCCGATATCGCTGCCGTAGTAGTCGTTCAAGATATTTTCAGCTCGGGGCGAATCGGTGTACAGTTTCTTGAAATATTTCCATTCTTGCGAATTCAAACTAGAACGTAGTAATAAAAACGAATGAACGAGGGTTCGAGGATGGCTCGCTCCGAGGACGCGGAATGTAAGCGCGGTATACCGACCGGCGTACGTTGGACGAAAAACTATAATATATGGGCGGATAAGAAGCGATGCGGAATGACAGCTCCATGTTGATCGGTAAATTTGTTTTTCCCACGGCTCGTCCGAAGGTGAAAAAGCCCAAAGGGCACAGTAACATTAGAAGAAAAAGAAAAACTATAGCGCCGCCGCAAAAAAATTTCACACTCGTGGTGATCTTCTGACCTCTTCTGTACGAATACTTATTGTCGTAGTTTCGATAACACTGTACGGACAGAATATCGACAATGACTCGCGCAAGTTATCAGTTATCGTACAACCTGTTGGTAACGAGCCGCGTACTTTCAGCATGAACACCGTAGCGAATATATCTTCCATTCCGAGCCATTCGGACAAGGTTAACGTTGTCTCGGTCCACATCCAATCGGTAACTGTGCGTAATTCGAAAACGAACGGGAAGAATAGATAGCTGCCAACCGAAATACGACGGATCCGATTAACGACGTGAAATTGTCGAGAAAAGTTGGGCGCGATAGATTTGAAAAATATTTACATTTGATAAAGATATAAATTGACGACGCTGTAACTTTGGCAAAGCACGTGTCCGTGAACGTATGGCGGATATCCGCATCGAATTTGATACGCCGATAACAAAAAATAAATACTTTTCAGCCAGTACCACAGAGTAGGAAATATAGTCTCGTTGAATTTCCTAACAATCGAATCATTATAGGTACGTGAACATTTGAAAAATATTAACGTAAAACGTCTCTGATCTCTGCGAGAATCAGCGACTGCAACGTACTTTGGTCTACCCACCTATAAATTAAATTTGGTAAAAGGTAAAAAAGACACATGTGAAGAATAAAAATCTGAGCAATGTAGAATATCAACTTAGCCATCACGTGTCTACGCAGATAAATCCACCTATCGACGAATATGCATACGCAATGTAATATAAATATCACGAGCATCATAGGAGGTATTTTGTTCTCGAAGAAATACTTGGTTACGCCGTCTTCTTGTTTTTCCTGTAAAAATCAAAAGTAGATATTGGGGAGGAGGGGGGGGGGCAACGATTTCGTACTGTCGACGAGTCGGTATTCGGTATCGACGACGAAACTCACGTTGAGTACGGTAAACGCAAAAATGAATACGAAAATGTTGATAAAATCGCATAAAAATATAGTAGTGTAGACATCGACCGGCGTTCTGTGATGCGGCTCGTAAAGCAACTCGTGAAAGAAGTCCTTCACCGAATGATACATTTGACTGTATAAAAAAACAATCGGATGGTAAAAACGAAGCCAAAATACGAACCGAAACCTACCTACGTACCGACTTATTTCGAGCTAAATTAAACGCGTAACGCAATAACAAGACCGAACCGAAGTTTACCTGAAAATATTACCTCTTCTTTGTTCCTTCGGTTCGCTACTCCATAATCCGATGTTCATCAAGATACGTCTAAAAGTCGAACAAACGTATAAAAACTATCGGAAACTAGAAATATCTAGGTATTGCGTGAACGCGAGCACTACACCTTTGTAAAAATATACTCAACATGACGAGCAAATAATAAAAAGAAAAATCTCGTCGAGAGTCGTAATCGTGCAACGGTCCGTGTAAATACTCGTACTGCAAATCCGGCAAATCCAATTTGAAAAACGATATTCTGCAAACGCATTCCACGATCAGCAACATCTGCGAAATTGATAATTCGCGTAAATAAATACCGACGACGTTATTCGCGAAAATATGTACGCGGTAAATAATTACTCCGGTGTAGACGAGTATAACTTTCCAGAATCGTTTGGTCGGTCGGGGTACGCTCAACGCGCCCCATATAAAAACCATTAACGTTAAAATTATGGTCAGCAGGTTGGGATTTTGCAACTGTAGCAGTAATACGGATAGGTAACAAATTGTATTGAAGCTGGACATGATTACTTCGTAGAACGATATAAATAGTCGAATAATTATCGGTACTTGATACACGACTTCGTGCTTTTCTTTTTCCGTACTGTTGACGGTCCTACGAACAGAAAATAAATAAGGGCGTAAACGTACTAGGTACCTAGTACCTACGATAAGCGATACGACTACGCGTTTAGCTCGAGAATAGTATTTATACGAAAATATAGGCGCTTATACCTACATGAAATAGCTGAATTCTAAGAAATCGAAGAAATCGTCGTCCTCCTCCGAGTGAGGAGACGATACAATGGCCTGGCGGATCGAGAAAAAGAAAACGAGAAAACCGTATTATCAGACCAGCGTCGAATACGTAGTGTTTCTAATTCTAGGTACGATCGTCCCTTCGCTTACTTTACGAGCAGCGAACTTCTCTCTTTGCAATTGCTTCTTAATATACTTATAATCGTAAGCTATTTCGTTGAAAAGTTGGCATAACGATATCATACAGCTGTTTACGAAAGCGATGATGAATCGGACGGTTAAACATAATCTGCTCAGAATTCTGAATTTGCATTTTACGTGACATCTGCAATAAGTACAATCGCACGTACGCCCTGTGAAAAAATTTCGATACTTCAGCAGGTAATGGGTCGTATTTATATTACGTAGAAATCGTTCTGTTATTGCGAAAATATGAATTCTGTATGGTCCGAGCACCTTTTCACGCAAGCAGAACGAAATCTTCGGGTAAAGACTCGATAATTTATCGAAAATGTTAGACGAAAATGTGTAATTTTTTTTTTTCAATTTACCTCCGGTATGTTTCGTTCTGGATGGTTCTGTTTTTATAGGAGCAGGTTTGGCTTTGAGTTTTTTAACCGCGACGGTGGGTTTTGCGATGGATTTCCGGCGACTGTCAAAATCATAAAAAACATACGAGATCAAAATTCTAAATAAATCGAGGAAAATTAAAATATCTAAAACGAAACGATATGTCCGAGATGTCTTGCTCGGTGCCAGTCGCTCCGACGTGCTTTTTATCGACGGTTGTAGCTTCACGCGTGCACGTGCTACCGCTACGTTCGGGCAGGTACTGTACCTGTGCAGGACATTCGATACACGTCTACTACTATCGACGAATCAAAAACGAAAACCTACTCGAAATTCACCGTTGGAAGTAATTTTTCATTCTTTACAACGATAACAGATGGTACGGCAACTTTTTGGCGATTTTTCACCTCCGCTGGTTTCTCGGTAGTTTTCTTCGTCGCATCAGACGACTCCGGTGGTTTTTCAGTGGTCGACGGAACCTCAGTTTCCGGCGGTTTTTCGCATTTACAGTCGAAGCATTCCTGTAAAAATCGTCGAATTGAGTCGGAAGAAGCCTTTTACCGTTATTGATCCGCACCAGCGATCGAGTAGTAAGGCTCCGCCTATCAGACAAATCTCCGGAGTGAAAATTTTACGGATTAAGTAACCGACTACCGAACCCACCAACTACAACCGTAAAGAGACGAGAAGCTGGCATACTTCCAAGACCTATTCGACGACTCGATATTTCACTCCTCTACTTTCGGAGGTGAATTCTAGACGCCCCACTAGTACCCGGCTCTCTCACTGCCCCCCGCGATAATCTCGGCAATTATTTAAAACGCGATACGAACTTCCGCATTGGCCATTTCTTCCTGTTGACGAGCGGGCGATTTGATCGATTTATCCGAAGTCAACGATCCGCTATCGGCCATTTTTAACGCTTGTTCGATATCAGTTTTCATGACGGCTTCCATCAACTGTAAAATGCAAATAAATCAGCTTCCGGAAGCGAAACATTTTTTCGTTTCGCTCGTATCGTACCTTTCCAACATTAGGGGTAGACGGAGTGCTCTGGCAGTCGTTATCTTTGATTTTGCGCTTCTCCGTCTCTTCTTCGGCTTGATTCCACAGATCGTTATTAGCATCGTCGAACATATAATAATCACCGGATGTGACGACTAAAAATGATGAAAAATATACGAAAAAAATGTTTCTTAGGTACGTCTAAGGAAATCGAAATAAACGCTCGTTAATACGGATATTTTACAGCTAAAAATTACGCTAACCTTCTTGATGAGTCAGCGGTTCGGTAAGCTTCAGTCCTCGGATTTTCTTTTGCGTTTCTTTCAGACGAGCCATTTTTTTATGTATTTTAGCTAAACTTCTTTTATATTTTTCTTTCATCTCGTCCGTTTCTTGTATATTCAATTCTTCTAGTATTTTCGCCGCTCTAAATAACGATTCGAATGGATCGCCGATGAAAACGAATGCGTTTGAAAGTGGGGGAAGCGGGAAAATCGCCGATACGTTACCTGAACGAGAATTTAAGATCCAACGCCGCTTCTCTAGACATGGCTAAGAAGTACTTGGTTAAAAGAAATCGTTTATGAAACATCAAAAATATGAAAGAAAACACGTCGAAATGAATTCCGGCCATCGTTCCCATGTAAAAGCAGGTACTGCGCAGCTTGTTATCCGTGTATGGAATATTTAACAAAGGTACGTCTTCGGAAAAAAAAACCGAACCAACGAATAAATTACGCGCGAATGAAGTTAATTTTCGCCGCATCTACTTACTAAAGAAAGTAATCGACGCGTTGATCTCTTTAAAACAAACGATACCGAGCATTTGAACCAGCCAACAAGCCTTGGTTTCCAGATACCCCATGTAGATACAACCTGGCCATTGTAATCCGAGTTTACAAAGGATCACGATTACATTTAATCTCAATAAGTATCGCCAACTGAAACCGATATAAAATAATTATACGAATTTCGCGGAATATTTCATCCGTCGCGTCGATAGAATAAACGCAAATGCTACGTTTACGTATACTCGCGGTCGCTTACAATTTTTGCGTTTGGTCAACGGGACGTAAAAAATAGAAATCAGCGAGCCACAATATCATGATGAAACCGACGGCATATCCGAATGAAAAAACCGATATTTGAGTAGTAGCTGCGAAATAAAACATAACGGCGCAGATAATCGGCAACGAGTAAAACGAAGCGTATCTGGCTAAACCGAATGTTGTGCTGAAAAATTTTCGTACAAATGCACATCTCGAACGAAAACGAAATTTCTTAAAAATATATCGATTACATTGGCCGTTGCGGTTTCATACGACGACGAGATCCTTTCCTGAGGATGGTTTTGGTTGATGGTTCTTTGGAATGCGTTTTCTCGAACTCGAAAACCTGAGCTTGACATAACATGAACAGAAAAACTAGCGAATCCCCTAGGAAAAAAGAGAATGGGAAAAACAATTTAATTATTCGCCGAAGCTCGTTCGAATTGCAATCTCGAATTCCACGTACAAAACATCTTAGCCGCATTTGGTTTCATTGTGCCGAGAGGGATCTGCAGCATACCTGCCGCGTTCGTCAATTCCGGGCTCGTTAATTCTTCGACATATCCTAAAACAAATAGCAACTACTCAGCGAAGAAGAATCACGTTGACGTTGTCGCGGTCACCGCGGACTGTAGGTGCCATCGAGTAGTAGGTACGTCGGAGATGATAAATCTTCGTTCTACGTTACCGAAACATTTTTCCGGCCAAAATCCCAGAGCGATTACATACTGCAACGGTATTGAAACCATAACGAAGTATTTGAAAGCTGACCACAACGATGGTAAAAATCGAGCCGGACTGTTTACAAATATTACCAACCATAATCCGTAAAGACAAGCCCAAACGTCCAATCTAGCTTGTATGAGCAACGCGATACTAGCCAACGTCAGCTACAAAATACGAAGGAAATAGGCGTTTGCGATCGTAAACGAAACGCGGGACTAGTTTGCCGCGATAACTTCGATACTACCTTAAGTCGACTCACCTCGATACCGTATCGATAAAACCCGTACTTCAATAAATACTTGACGAACGATTTGAAATCAACGTCGGCTTTGAGGTAGCTAGAATCTTGGAACATTTTTATAAGATCCCAGCCTGATTCTTGACCTAAGCCTTGAATAATACTACGTTCCTTAACGACGATCGAATGTAACGTTACCAAAGTTATAATACCTGCGCGCGATAGAATCGTTTATATCGTTTAAAAATATAAACTCGCGACGAACGAGCGTCGTTCAATTTACTCACAAATGTATCCCATTACGTTCAGCGGGAACAATTCCGATGGTCCAATTTTTCCAAATCCGACCCACTCGCCGTAACTCAACGAAACGTTGGCTCCTACTTCTTCTGGCTAATTTTCAACGGTTCGAGTTGACGATTAACGAATTAACGTTCGAATTACCTAATTCTAACATTCGACTCACCATATAACACAGGACACTCTTTGGTCCGGGTACAAAATGCATTTGCATTACCATCTGCGCCACTAAAAATGTCGCCGCGAGAACTGATATAAACTGTATGGTTACGTATCGTACATTTCTAGTGAATACCATCGACAGTACGGCGGCGATTAGGAAAAAACAATGAATGGCGTTTACCTATGCGAAATTCAACGAGAGATTATCGCCGGAGCTACGTCGATCGATTAAATTTGCGAGCAAATCGTTAGAACGCGTAATAAGCGCGCTTACTTTTGAAATACAAGTCATTATTATACCGAAAATAGTCAACTTCGTGATGTCGAAAAATGTATCGAGAAATTCCACCATATTATTGATCACTCTGTTAACGTGAAAATGAGAAAATTCTCGGTCAATTATTACAAGACTGGGAGACCAACGGATATCGATTCGAGGATAAATACGCGATTAACCTACTCGAAATTTATTCTCGCGATTGGAGGTGTACTGACCATGAGTACTTGAAGAATAATAATACTAACGATTGAAACCATCTCGCGAAACAGGAAAGTTAGTAGCGTAACTCCTTTGTCGTCCGGCAAATCTAATCCGATATCTCTTTCCCTTAAACATTACAACTACGTTTTAGACTACTACTTCACGTTCACGTAGGCGGAGGTACCCGAACTTGGTGTTTCGTTATTTACCACTGATCGCTTAAACCGACGTCGTGACAGAAATTTTGTATAGATTTGAACTGAAACAACAGAATCACTACGAAAACGAATAACTCGTAGATTAATACGAAAGTCCAAAATCTTGTAATCATTTTCTGCCAGAAATCGCGAGAAAACTGAAACAATCGCAAAAGCTGAGCATCTGTTTTTCACGCGATAGTTTTCAAGTACCTAAATTAATCTAGTTACATTACCTGAAATAAAATAATGCATATCAACGCGAACGAAGTATATCCTACTTTGAATATAGATACTTCTTTACCATTCACCCAGATACCATTGTACAGGAATATAAATGTCACCATCCATATCCAAAAGAATATGAGTACCGGTAGAAGGGTTTTTACCCATTTTTTCAAATACTCGATCCATTGTTCCATATCTGCATATTGATTATTTCAGGCGAAGGTATCGAGATCGACGAGAAAATATAATCATCCATCGACGGAAGTAAATTTCGTCGTAATAAACCAAATGTCAATTTCACAACCACGACGCGCGTATTATTTTTACGCGATTGAAATCGTTCGAATACTTTTTTTGAAATAGCCGATAAAAACAAAATTATTTTATCGAAGAAAAAAGCTTCCGTTTTGTACGATAACCACATATTTTTGAAGAGTCGACTTTTACCCTCCGCATTATCCACAACGCAACGAAACACGCGTATAAATCAAAAAATTTATTCGTAAATCTACACACTTTCTTGTACCGGAGGTTCGTAACCTTCCGGACGTTCAACCTGCACACCAGCTTCGTCAACAACAGCGGTACCGGAACCATCTCCGTGTAATTCTAATAACTTATTGATGTCAAATCTAGGTTTCTTTAAAACTTTAACCTGCGACAAAAAACACTCCGCATTAGCGATACGAATAATAACAACGGAACCGTATACGAAAATAATATCGTACTTTGCGAATGTAGACGTCGTGCAACGGGTAAATTCCTTGGCATTTCTTTTCGATGTCTTTAGCGATGGAATCGGGTAATAATTTGCAGACAACTTCTTTCAAATCGTTTTGAACTACGTCTTGAGTGATGGTATCTACCATCTTTTTACGGATAGCTTTAACCTAAGACGATCGCAAACATTTTAGGAAAAATCTTACAACATCCAGTTTAAATAAACGCGAATTCGTACTTGGGTATGTTGGGCGTAACAAGTTTTCCTCGTAGAAAGTTGATCCTTGTTGGTGAAACCGATACAGAATACGCGAAGCAAATAACCATCGGTGGTTTTCACATCGACATTAGCTTCGATCAATGTCTGAAAATGAGAAAAAATTGTCGAGTAAACGAAGCCGACACGTTGGATTTTATCGATAAAACTACTTTACCTGCCACTTCTTCACCATACTACGGAGTTTATCGGTTGTCAAATCCATGCCGTGAAAATTAGTCAATACATCGCGCGCTTGTACTTCTTCGGCGATCAAACGGAATTTACGGAAAGATCTTTCGGCATCGTTATCTTTCTGTAAATCGGCTAACGAAACTTCGAACACTCGTCCTTTCAAACCTTCGGACGCGATTTCTGCGGATTTTCATTTCATTAATGAAATGTCGGTCGAACTGCGAAATTAATACGACATACGTACTTGTTCCTTGGGTTCTGTTGACCAACGTTTTACCGATTTGACGATTGGTGAACATATTGGGTGCCTTTACATCGTACCAATCTTTGCGAGTGAAAGGATCGACGCTGAAATATTTCAACAATTAGGATCGCGATGAGATGAAATTAATTACATCGCGAGCGATATAATAAACTTAAAAAAGTATTTCGTCGGAATTATCAATTGAACGCCAAGTAGGCGGCGTGTGACAAAGGATTTCGTACCACTAAATCGATACTTACATCTTCTTCTTAACTCCCTTTTTGCCACTTTTGGCTAATCCTTTGTTTTTGCCGACAGCCATGATGATTTTAATATAATTCTATTCAATTTCTACCGTTGTTAAAAAATAATGAACAATTTTCCGCTACACGTTGAACGAACATCACCGAAAACTACACACGCCAACGAAAAGACTTTCCGCATATTAAATTTTATCGACTTTGCGAACGTGCGAATGCGATTAGCAAATTCAAGGTATTAGTTAGCCAGGTCTCCAGCACAGCTACGAGTTTTGCATCGACGACTCTGAGTCGAAATGCGAGTTTTCGACATTTTTCTGCGACTGTGTCCAAATTGCGTTATCCAGGAACCGACGACATCCAAATACCGAGGTAAACAAAATGAGTAATTAAAAAAAATCGAAAAATTGTAAAAAGAAAAATTTTCTACGTGATATTTTAAATTAATTTAAAGTACTTTTGCAATCAATAGCTGTGAAAAGAACAGCTTTCGTCGAATTTACGTATGCTCATTCGAAACCTGGGAAGTAATCTGCGACAGCCGAAGCCGAAACGCCTCAGAATAAATTGCATCCAGTTTTTGGTCAGCTGTAATTTTCTCATGCGATTGCATTCGCATACAATAACCTAGAATTGGAAGCATAATATAAATTAAAGAAGTCTCGTCCGATGGTAAAAATTGAATATTTATTTATTTTTGAACATTTGACAATCCTATCCTATTGTTGTAACAATCTCATCGATCACTCTAAATCTAGAGACGAAGTATGTTATTTTCAATTCCTGGACTTCACCTTCGTTTTGTCAAAGAGTAACAACCATCTTAGAAAATTGAATTTTTCGCCGGGCGTTTTTCTCGCTTTTGGTCTTTACCATGCCATAATCTTCTCTCCAGCTCGATACATTTCTTATGTCACTCGGAGTTTCGCTCGAAATAGCTAATTGTATATATTGGGATATGAAATTTCAAATCACTCGCGAAACCAGTTTCGGTGATGACGTAGGAGCGTACATTCAAAATCGTACGGATTCTATTCGTAATTTTATTAAATTACGATCGGATTTGCACGTCTACGATCTGCGTTTAGAGTGATCGATATGTTTCTTTTTATTTTATTTTTACAAACCAACTAATCATTTTATGTAAGATTTCAGATTTTTGAACTATGGCTAAACTACTTGAGAATGATTTGGTGTTGAAAGACGTGCTGGAAGACAGAAGAAACGGCAGCGACGTGGCATGGGTATCAAAATCATTCGTCCCGAAGCAAGCCTACGTTAACCCTTCTTTGGTATCAGATCCAATATTATTCCGTTATAAATTACTCACGGACGAAAGTATACATTCGTTGATGCGACAAGTATGTCTACCAAATCTTTAAACGATCGTTATCAATACGTATATATAGTAATATCGATGTTTTATAGGTCTATCCGAATGAATCTAGTTCGGACGAATTTCAAAGAATTGATCAAATAATGAAAGAAATGGGATACCTGAAAAATAAGTCTGTGGTACGATGGCTCGGATTATTTTTGATTAAAATATTGAAAAAAGCAACGCGATCAATTTTTATTGCAGAAAACAAATTACTAAGGGTTGGTATAATTTTAAATACCGAATTATTTTTTACAAGTATAGCTTATTGTTTGATTTGAACTTTTGAGAATTGTGTTATGCGCTTTATTAAGATATTTGTTACTGTTTTGTCGCCAATTAGGTGAAGTATTTCGCTGTATTGTGTATTTCTTATAGCTAGACGCTTATTGTACGAAGAAACCAATTTTGTCAACACCGCGCTACTTGTTTTTTATATTGAAAATCAACTTATATTCATGATCAGGTTGAATATAATTTAGAATTATTTTTACGAATCGTTATCGGATTATTATCCTAGTCAGATGCGCACTCGAAGAGGGAAAGTATGGACGCTGAAGTTCCCCTAAAACGATTTCTATTTTATTTTTAAAATTGGTAAAATTAATTGAAATTTTGCCGCGTAGAAATTACGAAGCTTTAACTGCCGCACGTATTTTTTTTATGTGAAATTGTCGCTTTCGCTATGCTTGGACTTGATAAGTTTGCTATGTTTTTTTTTTGTTTTTTCAATGAAACGAGTTCGGAAGATTGATAATTATTTTAATCGTGAAAAAAACTTATTGCTTGCCTTTTTGTTCGCGCCGCCGGTATAATTTTACGTTGATTTTGATTCGACTTGTTTCAATCATTATTCGTTGTATTGATTTCGAATACATACGTTTAATTGTACCTTCGGTTTCAATATATTTTGTTCCTAGTTCCATCGTTTATTGATATAATTCGGTAATAGCCATCTTTAAAATAAATTTTTGGGTGCGCCTCTGATTCGAGTAACACTAAAACTTTAGGCGCCCTTCTAACTGTTTGGCTTTTTTATGGCTAATGTTACGCGATCTAAATATTGCAATTTTGATTATTGTTTTCTTAATAACTTGAAATATTCCACAGTTGAAACGCAATATGGGACAAAACCCTGTGATATTCTTACCAACTCATCGTAGTTATGCGGATTTCATCTTAATGGCGTTCTTGTGTTTTAATTACGATGTAGAAATTCCCGTCGTTGTTGCTGGAATGGGTTAGCACTTGCGAATAGAAAAAAGTTTGCATTTGAATTATTTCGATCGAATTGATAAGTGATTTGTGTAGATTTTTACGCCATGTTTGGTATGGCAACGCTACTTCGGAGATGCGGTGCTATGTATATGCGTCGTTCGTTCAAGGACGATAAGGTTTACGGTGCAATATTCAAGAAATATGTACAAACTGTGATAGCAATGGGTGATTCTCCGTTTGAATTCTTCATCGAAGGTACCCGTAGTCGATGTGGCAAATCGTTGACTCCTAAATTAGGTAGGTATTGAAACGAATTTCGACGCGTGTTTTATGTTAAAATTTTTTCACATTTGCCGAATTGTAACAAAATTTCAGGTCTTTTGAAAATGGTGGTCGAAGTTTATTCTATGAAGCTAGTAGAAGACATCACTTTTGTACCAATCAGTATTAATTACGAAAGATTAATCGAAGATCGATTATTTGCTCGAGAAATGCTCGGAATACCAAAACCTAAAGAATCAACTACCGTATTTCTTTTGCTTTCGAAGAATATTTTTTATGCTTGACAAATGTCCGTATATTTCAGTTTGTTTTTTTTGCAGGGCATGTTGAAAGGTATATCAATGTTGGAAGAGCAATATGGGAATATATACGTGAATTTTGGAAAAGAAATATCTCTGAAGGAGTTTTCCCATCAAAATCAGCCAGACGCAGATTTTTTACCTCATCTAGCTCATTTAATTTTGAATCGGTAAAGAGGTTTATTTATCTGTGAATTCTTTTTCGTGATTATGGTTTCATCGTGAATTCGTATTCCTAACTCACCTTTTAAAAAATTATTTTCGTTTTAGACAACAAGAAAACACCATTATCACATTCTTCAACATTTTTGCTGCCACATTCCTTCAGTGTTTATTCGCGACGAACAAAAAGTCATTTCCTGTATCGTTATTATCGCAAGAATTTAAGAAATTATCCCAATTGCTTTCGTTTTTTGGCGCCTTGTTTATTTTTCAAGGTACTCGAAGAAAGATTGATATTTTCGTTAATAATTCTCATTTTATTCGCTAAAGATTTTTTTTTCAACAGATAACTTTATGGAAGAAATTGATCGTAACCTTAAAATACACCCATTTTTAAAGAAAAATATTCAAAACAATAGTATTGAAATTGAAGGCTACGATGTCGATAGTGAGTATTTTCGAGTTTCAATTTTGATGTTTTTTGTTTATTTCTAATACGATATTTTTTTTTTTTAATAGGTAATTCTGTAACAGAAGACGAAACTAAAACTAGCATTCCATTTATATTACTGCAGCATTATTCGAATTGTTGTTATTTTTTTTTAACGAATCCTGCCATAATAATTGCCATTTTAAGAAGTCAGAGAAGATGTAGTAAAGGTGAAAAAATAGCATACTCAAATTCCATTTCAACGAATCGTGGTTATTTCGAGTGAATTACATTAATTTTTACTCGTTCTGCTCGTAGATGCGTTGTTTACGAAGTTCGCTTGGTTTAGAACGTTGTTTAAACACGAATTCGCGTTTCATCATCGTTTCGAACGTCAGGTATTGGTCGTATTATATTGAATAATGTACTCGTACCTACTACGCGCAGGCTCGGACTGCTATTAATCAGAGAACTTGCCAAATTGGAGCAATCGTGCAAAATCATGTCGCAATCCGCAAAGTTTTTCTTGGTGGAGGGACGTACTCTACTTGCATCGCATCAAAATGAAATACTTACCCGTGTTGAAATTTAATTTTTCCATTGCAGGATTTCAAAGAGGCATGTACGCGATTATCCGATTTGAACATAATAAAATGGGTCGATGATGAAGCCTCGTTTTTAGATGATCAGAAGCATCGTACAAATATGTGTTCGAATTTATTAATCCCGTACTTGAACGGGTATTTATTCGTTTGCGAAAGTTTGATTTCGGTATTTCCATTATATTGAGTGTTTATATATGTGATTGAGAACGACGTGTATCCATTTTACATTTAATCTGTTTTAATTTTTAGGTGGTCAATGGAAATTTTAAACTAAGCTGCCTAAGGGCTAGAATAAAAAAGCAATTGGAGTTGGAATTGGAAGTTTGCCACGATGCTAGCTTATTTTATTCTTTATCCTCGCATTTCTCGAGGTGTACTTTTTCGTCGTTGATTGATGCTGAAATATTGGGGCTTGATAAGTAATTATTCCGTCACTAACTTTCGAGTAACCATTTACTATTATCGATTTCATAATTTATACATTTTTTTTTCTTCATTCGAATAGTTCAAATACGTTCGTAAATGTTGTCAATTCGCAAAAATTGCACGCAGTTATTCAGTTTCTCAGTATGTATTCGGTTGAATTTACTTTCATTTTTTTACCGTTGATTTTTAAATACTTTTCTTACCTTTTCTTTGTAGAAATGTTACTGCGTGGAAATCTGGATACGAAAAATTCATCTCGATTTTCTTTAACGAAAGCTAAACTCTAGTTTATTTTAGTACGTGAAAAATTCATCGTTGATGTGTTCATTTTATACCTTGAGAATTTTTAATTAATTTCGTTATTCGTAACGTAACTTTTGGAATAAACTGAGAATGTTTTCGTATAATTTTTTTATTTTACAGCTCTTCGCGATTCCAATTAATTCGTTTCAGTTGTTCTATTACTGCTGGACTATTGTTACGACCAAGTTTTTCCGCATAATGAAGCAGTTGTTTGGGTTTCCTGTAAAGAAAAAATAAAAGTTTTTCTCGAATTAATATAATGTACAATTCAGCAACTGCATTGCGTAGATTTAATCGCGTAATTAACGCAGATCGAATACGTCGAATACATATTTGATATTTCTAAATTCTATCTACAAATGTAATGCAGGTCCTGTAAAACTTGCAGTCAATGTTAGACAATCTAAATTTAAAACTGCTGGCTTTTACGCTTGTGCGGATTGCATCTTTTTGCTATTCGGTTTGGCGGTTTGGCGCTTTCCTATCAATTTTTTTCATTTCTTCAAAATAACTTGAGAAAGAAGTAATTTTGGAAATCCTTCGTAATACCTTGTTTGAAAGAAGATGAAGTAAGCTTTCTAACGTTGTAATTACTTTTTGTTTTTGCGCGAGTTTATAAATCATCGAATTTTTGTCATTTGATTTGAAGAAAATACGTTTTCTCGCAATCATCAGAAATTTCTCTATTGTATTGCACTTGCCTATTTTTGTTTTAATATACGAATTATTCGTAAACTACAGGTAAATTACAAGAGCTTCGTCAAAAACCAAGAACGAATTTCGGAAATATTTGTTGGATCTTGAAAGCAAAACTAAACTGGATGGGGTAATTAAAGATTTTTATGTTAATTATCTTTATCATCAAAAAATGTTTATTCCCGACTTCACTTCCCATCCGATCTGAAGGAACTGGAAAATTTAATATTTATTCGTTGTTTAAGGGTTAAAGTTGAAGTATTTTTTGTTTCGATTCCGTTCTTAGCAAATTCGAGTGGAAATCAAAAATACTGTTTCTGTACATTTGTAGCGTTTCAGTTTCCATTTTCGTTATTTTTCATTTTTCAGTCCATTCAGTCACACATTCACGCTTACCACGTCACGGTTTTCAAAAATCATTTAAAACCTGCGCGCAAATTCAATTTTGGGAGTAAAGCTACGGGTTACAATTTTGCATCATTTAAACGGCAACACTGTCTATAGTTCGTGACGCATTTTTAATTTCAAAATGGAATGTGACGGTTTGCCGGTTATAATTTGCTCCGCGTTCATTTTCTCAACTGGTATTATGATTTCTTAGTGATTTCGAATAATTTTATTGTTTAATCTACTCAAATATCTAGTAAACGATCTTCGAGTGCAGTTAGACTTCGTTATCTTCACGATCAACAGCGAATTCCGTTGATCAATTGGTCAATTCATCCAACAGCAAATATCGAAAGTGAAGTTAATATTTTCACGGTTAGTTTTACTTTTCAAGTTTTTACGAATTAATCGTTACGAACGTGAATCATCTTGCTGCGTCAGTTCTGCAGAAAATATGATCATTTGATCGATTGCTCATCTATTCGGCCCCTCGGCGGTTCACTGTATCTCATTGTTTTCACGATTCCATCAGTATTCAGTTTTCAGCTATTTAGCCTTAGGTATCAGTTGGAATTTCTTCAAGTCGCAGATGCTCGTTTGAACACGAGTTTACCAAGTATGGTATAAACGAAGAAGTACCGACGAGTAAAATTGACGTCAATAATTAACCTAATCGAAGCGATCGGAAATACGATAATTTAATCGATTGCCCGTCTATTCGGCGGTTCCATCAGTGTTCAGTTTTCTGCTATTTACGACTTATGATTTCTTCAAGTTGTAGATGCTCGTTTTAACACGAATTTGCCAAGAATTGTACACACCAAGAAGTACCGACGAGTAAAATTGGCGTCAGTAATGTACCTAATCAATGTGATCAGAAATATGATCATTTAATCGATTTCTCATCTATTCGGCGGTTCGCTGTATCTCATCGTGTTCACGCCTTCACGGTTCCATCAGTGTTCAGTATCAGCTATACTGCATGAGTTATGATTTCTTCAAGTCGCAGATGCTCGTTTCGACATGAATTTGCCAAGAACTGTACCTACACACTAAAAAGTGCCGACGAGTAAAATTGGCTTCAGTAATCTATGCCTAATCCATGTGATCGGAAATTTGATAATTTAATCGATTGCTCGTCTATTCGGCGGCTCGCTGTATCTCATTGTTTTCGCGGTTCCATCAGTATTCAGTTTTCAGCTAAATATCCGGGAAAATTGAGCATCTAAAATTTTCACAGGGCAACGAACGATATACTTCATCAGTTGGAAATAAACCGTGAATCATTCTCAGCGTTCGGGTTTCGGTCCTCAAGATAAACAAGTAACTTTAAGTGGTTTTGCGAGCAAAGGACGGCCTCGTTCGTTATTTAGTTTGTCACTTATGCCCTTATTATTATAACAGTTGTTCGGTTGTCGTCGAGTGTTTCAGTGTTATCTCTTCTGAGTCATGTATTACGACCCTCTTCTTTAAATGCCTATATAACTCGAGCCGTTCGCCTAATACGCAAAATATGCAGAATGCAGTACATGGTTCCCAAAGTCGTAAAGATAGGAAGGTTTAATGAAATTAGCAGCTAACAATTTTTGAAAAGAAAGATATTTCAGGGCCATATCATAGAACAAAACTTGAACTTATGCTTAGAAAACGTGACAAGCGTGACGGGTCGTTCCATTTAAATAACATAGACCGTGGTCTGAGCGAGAAACTTGAGAGGTCGATTTTGACGACTTAAGTCAAATTTTCAGCTTAAGTTTTGTTCTATGATATGGGCCTCGTAAAACAAATATTCTATTTCGACGCGTTTTGAGAAATGAGAATCACTAAATTGTAATGCGTTTTGCCTATTCCGTATAGTTACTAGGAAATAAAAACTAACCGTTGTTTGGGTTTTTGTTTCAGAATACCGATGTTCTATATATTTTCACCGAAGAAATACCTATACCGAAGGAGCACTCTTCGTTGTAGGTACGTACCTACGATAATCTTGAATAACTGAAAAAAGGATAAGCGATAGGTTGAAAGAACGTAGAAAATACGATACAGGCGGCCGCGTACGCGTCGTTTTCGGTTTTCCAAGTCAAGTGCCATCTTCAGGTATTAAAATGAGAATACATAAACGTGGACCACACAAGACGTCCACGTCTCTTTTCTTGAAGTTGATGCGTTCACCGCACCGGTGCGGCCGTCCTACAAGTGCACGGGCCTTTTTTTTTTCCGGACTTACGTACGCTTATCTATATATGTACGGCAGCGACGTAGGCCGAGGTGTTGAAAAGCGGCGTGATGTTGCATCTAATTGACGTATTAAAATGCTCGTGTCGATTCCTCTGTAAGGGATTTTTATTAGGTTTTATGCGTGTTTTTCACCTTTTCGTATATTCTTGCGGTTTCCTGTGTGAACATTTCAAGAGATCGTTGTATATCTGCGCGTTGTTGAACCGAACCTTGTCAATGCATTTACGAGTGTACTCGTTACATACGCGCCAAGAGTAGTTTTTTTTTTCCGATTAAATATTTTAGGTACCTCTGATTCGGAGGTACGAGTGGAAGTGTAAGTCTCGAAACAAAAAAGTCGTTCTATATTCGTTGTCCACGTATTTGCTCCGATTATTTTCTTCGTAAGAATGCTTTTATAATTCCAACGTGAAATTTCTATCGTAGGTATTTATTATTTGAAAGAAATATATAATTAAAATAAAATAAAATATTGTATATCGTACAGCGTGTTTCGGGAATCGTCAGCCGTACGCGAGATTTAGATACAACGCTAAAAAAGAAATCAGACGAACGCGTTGCTTATCTCGAAATTTAAGGGACAAATTCCTTTTCTAAAATAATCGATTCGAAATCAATTTTCAATCGTGAGAACGAGTTGCGCATTAAAAATTGAACAAGTTATCATATTATGCTTTTTTGCCTAATTTCAAAGTTGAAGGGACTATACGGGCGTGAAAAGAACTCCGAAAATGAACAAATTTTGTCACGATCATTTTTTGCATGAAAGCAAAATTAAAGGGACTGTAACGCTCGAACTCGAAGTAAATTGACCCCTTCAATTTTGATTCTAGGCAAAAAAGAGTGATCCGAAAATTTGTTCATTTTTTAAAGTACTGCCCATTCTCACGGTTGAAAATAAGTTTTTTTTTTAGTGATACTTTCTTGTACCCAAATTTTCTCTTCGTATAATAAATTTAATATAAATAATTAAAAAATTGTTATTAGGTTTTATGTGTTTTTCACATTTTTGTGTGTTCTTGCGGTTTCTTGTGTACATTTTTTAACTTTTCGTTTATCGTTTTTTTCAGAAATACGATTAATATCCGCCACTCTTACTCAAGATTATCGTTCGTACCTACAACGAAGAGCAGAGAATTCGGATTTTCGAGCTTCTTTCATCGATTTGTGTAAGTACGAGCTTCGATTATATCCATACGATCTCTTTGCGAAACTAAGTACAGTAGCCTATTGAATTTCAAAGTTGATCAATTTTTACAGAATACGTATTGTTTTTTCATTCCTTGTGCTAGTTCGTTCAGATTTGGAATTTCGTTCACGAAGAACAAAATTTTCAACAATTTCAATACAATATGTAATAAATTCAATTTAAATATTGAAAAAATCAAAATAAATAAACATTTTCATTAGGTTTTACGTGTGCTTTTTACCTCTTCGTGTATTTTTGTGGTTTTCTGTGTACGTTCTTTTAACCTTTCTTTTATTTATTTATTTTTTTTTTCAGAAATTCGATCGACTTCGGTCACTCTTACTCAAGATTATCGTACATACCTACCTACAACGAAGAGTAAGTGCTCGAGATTCTTTCATTAATTTTTGTAAGTACGAGTATACTTATGATTCTTAGGTATACTTCATTAATCCCCCCCCCCCCCATCCTTCCGGGTTCAACCGTTCAAAGGGTCGAAATATTATTCTTGAGGACTGAAATGTTGAAATTTCGACTTTCGAATGCAATTTTTCGACCTCGCTTTGCAAGGGTTCGATAAACTTATTTAATATTTTTTTAATTTTACATGAAATAATTTTTTTTCTCACCAACCACGCCCCTCTTGAATGATCCTCTGGCTACGCCACTGACTTGCGTAAGTAGATATTATCTATTTTAAATAAGTACGCATTTTGTTTTCGTTGTTCCGTTTCCCATTTAATATTATACCTTCGGGGAAAAAATTTCTCCAATTTTCGGCCTCTCCAAATATGCTACCCAGATCTGCCACTGGGACCCCCCCCCCCCCCCCCCCCATTTACA
>FIZU01056996.1:0-173294 GCA_900064475.1 Pseudococcus longispinus
ACAAAAAATGTCATAGCCTTTTTTCAAGTAATTTTTACATTCAAACTCAGATTTTACCGCAATATTTTTTAATTCTTACCTCATTTAGCATCAATTTCTGCATTTGTGGAAAAAATGATACCCTGTAATGGAACCTCGAAAATTCGGTTCTGCCCGCAACACATGTGGTGCGGGCAACTTATTTGAACATCAGTTAACAAAGAAAATGAAAATACAATTTTTTGAAAATGTTTTTGACTGGAAACATGAAAATAATTCCGAAATATTAAATTTTGATTCCAGGGACAACTTGAAGTATGATTTGGGGGGGGGGTATTTTTCATCATAATAAGAGTACTGCAAAAGATCCTGTAAAACTCCCTTTTTTTGCTTTAGAGATTTTGTTTGAAAAATTACGTAAAAACATGAATGTTGTAAAAAAAAATCATTAAAATCGTCGAAAAGCCCGTTAAAATGGTTGAGATTTCCATAAAAATCTTTCAAAACATTGTAAAAAGGGTCAAAAGATCGTTAGAATTATTTAAATTTCCTAAATTTTCATAAGACTCAGTAGATAATTCGTCAGAAAAACCGAAATTTCATAAAAAGTATCAAAAATCTTGTAAAAATTGCGAAAATATTCCTAAAAATCGTTGAAAAATGTCGTAAAATTGATAAAATTACCAGAAAAAAACGTTACAATATTCATTAAGTTTCATATAAATCAGCAAAAATAGCCCAAAATATGGTGAAAAATCATGAAGTTTGAGCAATTTTTACGAGATTTTCAACGAATTTCATTAGTTTTTCGACGTTTTTGCAATATGTTTTTACTATTTTTTACGCAAAAATTTCGACAATCATAACAAACATTTTTGATAATTTTCATGATTTTTTTATAATTTTTCCATATTTCAAATCGGAAAACTTCAACAATTTTCACCTCATTTTCGACCATTTTCGTAATTTTGTAGCCACTTCTACGATCTTTTTATCAATTTTTATGAGAATTTCACAATTTTTAAGAAATTCTTTACCATTTTCATGATTTTTTGATACCTGTTTTCATGTGTTAAAATTTTTTTTGTAGAAAAAGAAACAATTTTTACGAGATTTTTTGTAGTTTTCTCGGTTTTGGACCATTTCTACAATATTTTCACCAATTTTTTTGCCAATTTCATTAATTTTTTACTCCTGTTTCAACAATTTTCACGATTTTTGTTTACAATTTTTACAATATTTGCTCTGATTTTTATGCAATTTTTGATCATTTCAACTACATTTTCAACGATTTCGAGGATTTTTTAACTGATTTAATCATAATTTAAATGATTATAATTTTTTTTTAAATGTTTACAATGTTTGAACCACTTTTGAAATTTTCTAGTTCAAGAAGTCATTTGGCTAAAGAGATAAAATCTTTTGAGATTTTCTCTGTCAAAAAAATCATAAACTCTGAAATTTTCCAACTTCAAAAAGTAATTTTGGTAACACGTAATCGTGACGTATAAATCTTCAGGATGGACCCCCCCCCCCTATTTGGCATACGTTGAATTACTGTGCTGCATGGAAAATTATAAAAAGTTCGACAGCATATAAATACGAACTGAATTTGCACATAAACGAAAATGACTAAATACAGGCGATAAATAATCGATAATCACAGTTCTGCTTTGAAAATGTTGCTGGAAAAATAATAGGTGGTTTCAATAGTATTTTTGGGGCTGGTTACGAAAAAAAATATGGAAAAATTCTATCACGTCAGTTTCTTCATTTTTTTTGCTGGGAAAATTTACCTTATTTTTCATTATTTGAACTCAAGAAATCGAGGTCCTACGAAAAAAATGAAAGGAAACAAAATTGTAGGGTGTACATTTTTTTTCTTTAATGAGCAATTAGTTTTCGAGATATTTTTACAAAGTTGAAAAATTCAACTTTAATTTTCTACCATAGATATCTAAAAAATTTTACCTCCTAGGAAAAAACTATTTGCTCATTAGTGAAAGGAAATTTTACATTCCACAATTTTTTTTTTTTTTTCATTATTATTATTATTATTATTATTTATTTAACCACGTTGTGTACAGCAGTTAATTTTTCAACTTTCAGTAAAAATATCTTGAAAACTGAACTATCTGGCAAAAAATTACTTTCATTCATTTTTTTCAAAGGACGCTTAGCTTGCTCATGAAATGGGCTTTTAATGTGGAAAATTGTAAAAATTAATGAAAAATATTGAATTTTGCAAGGAATATTTTTATTTGCATTATTTAAGCAAAAATAATTGACTATATTCTTCCATTTTTTAATCGCATATTTGTTTTATTTGAATTACAGAGCACAAGCACAGGACAGGATGTATTGGACACGGTGTTCCGTCACTTGAATCTTATCGAAACATCATACTTCGGACTACGCTACGTTGACTGCAACAATCAAACGGTAATATACACAAAAAAATTCATATATCTAATATATTTCCTGCTTACACTCGAAAAAAAAAGTCTTCACACTCGAAAGAACTCAGTTTCAATAACGTATCCCGTAATTACGCGACATGCGACATTTGTACGTTGATTTTGAGATATTTACTTCTACACATTCGCATACGTATATTTTACGTGAAAGTTACACCAACGCTCCGAGGGTAGGAAAAAAAACAACCGAGGCAGAAAAAAAAATGCGAAAGTTTATATCAGCTAAAAGGCGAACGAAATTTCAAACGTGCTAGTTTTTCGATAAACAAGTGACATATACAGATGACAAGAAACATGTTTTAATGTAGGTACAAGCTTTGAAAAATATTCACAATCTAACTTTCTACGTTTACCGTGCGTTTGATTTTTTAAAAGGGAATATCGAATTGGCAAATGTATATTTTTTTTGCAAATTGTATAAACGCACGAACCATACCGTTGGAAAAGTAATTCCAACTTTTATATGGTATATTTTCATGATAATTTTAATTTTCCATATTTGTTCGGGTAACTTTTTCACCAGTTGGTGATCTGGAACGTGTTGTGTGTTGGGTAAAATCGTAATTATAAATTTAATTTTGTTGCAGCATTGGTTAGATACGACGAAAAAAATCACCAAACAGCTAAAAGGTAAATATAATATGGAAAAATATCCGCGCATTTATAATTTATATCGGATATTAGATAATTATATTGGTACCTAGTTATAAGTATTTTTAAACGAATGCATTAACATAAAATTACTAAATAATTTGGAAAATGTGTAACGACAATGTTTTGATATTTTCATAAAGTTTTTTTTTTACTTATTATAGTAATCTAAAGAAAGTGAATTCGTTCTATTTAAAGCCGGAGAAAAACTTTTAAGCTTAATTTTTATTTCAGTTTAACAAACTTATCGTCTTTAAAGCAATTAAAATATTTTAAACCCGTTTTAAGCGGCATTAAAACGAAGAAAACAAGTCGCTGTTTCATTCGAAGCGAATTTTTCCATTATTCCAGATTTTCAGCTTTAATTTCATTTTCTCGTTTTGCGGGATGTATTTTTTTTTTTTCGCTCTTCTCTGGCGCATAAAAATCGTAAAATAGAAAATAATTAAGAAAAAGCTCAAGAAAGGCGGTTGCTTAATTATAATAATTCATAGCGAAATTGTGTTTTTATTGTATCCTTTCGGTACGAATTTACGTCGTTGTTGTAGTAATACTGAAAATATGAACGAATTTTTTTTTCGTCTCTGTCGTAAAGTATATTTTGACGTGGTACGATTCCGCTTTTTTTTTTTAGCTCGCCAACAACAAAGTTGTTATTGGACCGAGCTAACGGAATAATTTAAGAATGCTTTTAAAAAAGACCTTGTTTTTGGCTGAAATTACTAACTCGTTAGTTTTGAGAGCTAATTTTCGAAATTTTTTCAAAATACGAGCTGGTAAGCTAGAGGATGGAAGAATACTGGTTTATGGACGTGGAAAAATTTCCATTTGAAATTTTCACGTAGTAGTTTTATCATCATGGGTGTAATAATATCGTGTTTATCGACGTTACGTGAAGGAATTTATTATTTATGGCGAATTTTTCTCACTCTAATTTTTCTATTGGGGGTTGGAATTTTCTTTAGAACAAACTTCTGGTAATAATTTTCTTTGTTGCTTTGGAAAATTTTCATTTATCGTTGTTCGGTGTTAAATAAGAGACGAGTGAAATAATATTTTTCGTATCGAAGAAATTATTAAATTACGTGTAAAAGGGTACTTGAATTCTTATGAACAGTGGTTTCGATGCCCCTTTTGGAAATTTTGGAAACCAATAAGAAAGACTGTATTAGGATAACAAAGTTAAATGCGCATATTTTCCATTTTCGTGTTTCAAGCTCGATTTATGTGTGGTTCTTTTTCTATGGGTTTTAATGGTTTGAAGTATCGATAGGTTATTCGTGTTTAAGAGGTTGATTGCGTTAAATTCTCTGTCTGTTTTTTTGAACTCGCCGAAATAGCTTGAAAAGCGTTTATTCGTTTTGCTCTTGAACTTCGCTTCGGTGTGCTATGCTCGTGTGTATCGTTCCAAAAGTACTGACTCCAGACTGAGAAATCGAATCAAGTTTTTTTTTGGAGGGAAAAGCTTTTAAATCATAGACATGTGTTTTTAGAGTTTCGTTGCAGAGAATTTTCGATTTTTATGAATTTTCGTTGGAATTTTTGAGAAATCATACGTATAAAAAGGTATTTATTTGTTCCTAAATTTAAAAATTGTTTTACTTATTTTGTAAAAATGATTTGAAAATTGTCAAAGAAGGCTATTTTACTCGTATTAGGTATTGTACTTGGGTTTTTTGCTTTTGTTCTATTTTGTCTCAAAAACCAATCGAAAGTGGAAGTAGAATGAAGCTAAAAATTCAAGATGAAAGTTTGGAATATTGTTGAAAATATTTTAAATTCCATTTTTTTGGTAATTCATTCCTCAAAGGTGTAGAAATGTTTTGAAAATCATTTTGAGCCGACTGTGGTTCATTGACGTTACAAAAAAATCAATATTTTTTGTGTAATGTAAAAGTACCAAAAGAGGTACAAAATGATCATTATTTTGCATTCAATTTTGGCACATGTACATTGCAAAAAAAAATCTTGTTCAATACCAACTCGTCGCGTTTGCAGTACAAAAAAACATTTTTTTTTCAATTTCTGTCTACTTGCAGTTATAAATTGTCATCGACTTTCCAATTGCGGCTTGTTGATATCACAAAAAAGATCTTGAATTTTTTGTTATGTCAATGTGCCAAAATAATTGCAAAATGATTATGTTGTTCCAATTTTCGAAAGACATTTGTTGCTGAAAGCAAAATTTTGATTAAATTTCAGAAACAATGTGTAGTGTAGGTAGATTCCCGGACACCGTCCCAAATCCATTTTCCCGAAAGCTGTTTTTCCCGAATACCAATTCCCCGAATTCTTTTTTCACGAATCCATTTTCCCATTTTTGATTTTTTTCGGGATTTAAAACATTCGCGGGAAAATGGGGTTCGGGAAAATGAATTCGGGAAAACCTTTCTCGTAACTCGGGTCTCAACATTTTATACACTCGACGATATCGAGATCATTTTAAAATTTGAAAAAAAATTGGGCTGGCATTCGGGAAAGTGAATTCGGGACAGTGTCCGGGAACCGTGTAGGTAAATATATCTAAGTTATGGCTCATTGACGTTACAAAAAAAAATTTAATGCAATGTTCATATTTTCAAATTTTTAGTTAAAAAATAATTTTGCACCCAGTTTTGGTACATTTACATTGCAAAAAAAATTGTTTGATTACGAGATGTCACGTTAGCACTACAAAAAAGTTTTTTTTTTTAATTTCTGTATCTATTTGCAAAATGCAGATGTAAATTGAAATTGACATTCAACTGCTCAAAAATATTTTAACCGAACTTTTAAAACACGTCTGGGTCTAAATCATCCCAATTGTGGCTTGTTGATATTGCAAAAAAAAATCTTGAATTTTTTGTGTAATGTCAATGTGCCAAAATAACTGCAAAATGATCGAGTTGTAAAATTTTGAAAATCATTTTTCAGGTCAAATTTTGGCACATTAACGTTACAAAACATCTGGATAATTTTCGAGTTTACACTTTTGGGTTCCAAAAAACATTAATTATAAAAAACAAAATTTTGATTGAATAGGGGCAAATATATCTCAGGTGGCACTTATGTCTTATTGATGTTACAAAAAAATTATGCAATGTAAATATGCCAAAATAGTTGCAAAATGTTTTTTTTGCTGAAACTGGATTTAATTGAGGTTTAATGTAGCAAACAGAATAATGACAGAATTTTAGAAACGTATTATGGATAGAAGTATTCCAAATGTAGTATAATGATGATTTTCAAAACCCCATTTTTTTTGTAATGTCAATGTGCCAAAATATCTCGATCCAAGTTTACGGTTTTGTGTTCTGAAAGACATCAATGTAAAAAACGAAATTTTAATTAAATTTTAGGTGCAATTTATTGCGCGGATAAATATATACCAGGTATGGCTCATTGACGTTGCAAAAAAAATAATTTTTTATGTAATGTCAATGTGTCAAGATAGTTACAAAATGATTTTGCATCCAATTTTGGAATATTTACATTACAAACAAATCTTATCAATTTTCAAATTGTCAGAACGTTTAACCCAGCGAAGATTTTGTTGGCGAAATTTTGGAAAGATGTTGGGGTCAAAAACATTCCCATAATTGTAGTTCGTTCATAGAAAAAAAAACTCGAATATTTTGTAATATCAATGTGCCAAAATGACTCCAAATAACCGTATTAAAAATTGTTTTACGGCTGTTTTGGAGCCATTAACGTTACAAAAAATCTTGAATATTTTTTATGTTACGCTTCTGGGTTTAAATAATTTTAGAACCGATATGAAATGTGAGTAAATACATTCCAAGTGTGGCCCATTGGGTGTGATGTCAATGTGTCAAAATGACTGAAAAATGATTTCTCGTCGTATTTTGACCTACGTTCGTTGCAAAAAAATGTCATAAATTTGTCACGTTTGCAGTCCAAAAAAAAATTTCTTCATTTTTTTGACGATGTAAATATGTGGATTCTCATTGACGTTCAATCCAACAAACAAAATATGTGGACCGAATTTAGAGGTATATTTGGGTAGAAAACATCCCAATTGTGGCGCGTTGATATTTGATTTTTTTCAAAATGTTAATATGCCAGAACAACTCCAAATCAATTACAAATTTGAAGTGAATTTTGGCGCATGAGGCAAAATTGACAAAAAATCCGCCTTCCATTTTTCGACGTTTCACTTTTCCAAATCATATTCACTTACTTGCAAGTATTTTGTGCTCGGCATCTCTGTATTCTAAAAAACCATCCTTTCATCATCAAAATGTTTAATATTCTCTGAATAAATTCTCGAACGGGTTGACTTTTCCATAACAATTGTAACAATACAGTCAATTCTACACGAGGACGACTACGAACACAAACACACTACCAGCATAATTTCCACAAAGATGTTAAGCACTTGATACTTACGCATTGTACATATAAAGGACATTCGGATGGAACAATATACTTGGGTGACCTAGATGACAAGGTGGTGATGGTTATCTATCAAACTTGTCGATAATTAAATACCAAAGTAGCATAATGCTAAATGCCCTTAATTAGTCAAACGATGAAAATAGTATTTCAATTGTTATTTTCGACACGAATAAGTTCTCTCCATAAATAGCATTTTACTTACACATTGGTGCGATATTCCGTTCAGCGAAACGAATTACCTATAAATAGTCAAACGGAATGTTGACCCGGTGATTTTAGTTTCGCGGTGGAGCCTTTTTTCTCTTGTGTTTTTCAAGTCGATAAAAATTTTAACGTGGATTGGTTATTATTAAAGATAAATTTATAGTAAGTGAAAATCTGTAAAAATATTTTATTGTCACTCGATATAATAAAAGCACTTTGTGCGAGAAAATCTTCGCAGGGATGAAATTATTCAAAATTGAAGTATCGCCAATAAAAACCGTTTTAATGGCGGAACGCGTAATATTTTCATTATTAAATTTGTACTACAAGTTTGAAAATCATAACCGTAAATTTTCATCTATTTTTTATGCTAATAGCATCGAACTACTGTAATGATCTAATTGAAAATCTTGTCGAAAGATGGGCGCTATAAATTAGACACGGTATTTTGGACGTTTTCCAAAATTCGACAAGCCGGCCGGACTGCAGCAAGTTGGTGAAATATGCTAACGGTGCCGGGGATGTCGATTCGTATTGAAAAATTAAACTTACTGGTGGGTATTGATTGGAATTTTTGTTTACAGGAAAGGATTCGTTCACTTTGTACTTCGGAGTTAAATTCTACGCCGCTGATCCTTGCAAATTGGTCGAAGAAATTACCAGGTTCGTTTCTAGTGATATTTTTATATGTTTGTTTATGATTTCCATATTAAAAGAAGGTACGAGTCTATTGCCTCTCTTTCGGTATCGCTTCTTACACCTGTTAGTCATCTTGTTGCTTCGCACATGGAAACTTTTCCATTTTCGTAGCTCGACTGTAACGAGATTATACGTTCGAGTTTTAAAGCTTGTTTGCAAATTTGTCGTGTGATGGCAAAAAGTTGCATATTTTTAACGCTCGTACGTGCTGGGTTGTGTTAAGGGAAGAAATTCGGTATGTGGAACACGAGTATATACGAGTATAAGGGTGTTTGGTGTTTGTAAATTTGAAAACGATGCGATCATCGGAGACGTATGGTGTAGAGATGTACGAAGTTTAGGTGTACGTTGACAGAAGAACTGTTTAACCGATGAATATGTTAAAACGCCTGTCAATTTAAGGTGAAAAAAGGCGGCAAATTTAAATTTTTATGAGATTCGAACGTGGCGAAGCACTGATGGGAAAAATTGACGGTAATGGTGGGAAAATTCAGCTTGTTTTTCAACTCCATATTTATATCAGCGTCAGCTCGATATCGTGTAGAATATTTTTATCACGAGTAAATCGAAAGGCAGACGGTAGAATTGAGAAAGTCGAGTTGACTATGCATTAGGATTTTCGAATGATGAAGTACGTGCTATAAGGTACTACGTACGTAGATGTCAGAAATAAGCAAAGTGAAACGAATTGATGGAGTAGATACAATTTGAGTTGTTAGAAGAATTTAGCATTTGAAATGAGATCTTTGTTTAAGTTGAGAGAACGTAGGTATTTTTATTTACTCGTGTGCTTTTTTCGGTATTTTTCAACGAGTCTTTCTGGGAAATAGAGCAAAATTAACTGAATATGAATATGATGTACGATGTAGTTTTCGTGTGATGAGATGTTTTTTACGATACGTGACACAAAAATTTCCTTGACAACCCCCCCCCCCCCAAACATACGTATTCATGTCAAAATATTGAGAAAAATCAATCAGTTATTTTAGGCTAAATCAAAGATCATCTGAAATACCTGCTAGGTTTCGTTTCGACCCTTTTTTGCGATACTCATAGGTTGGACCACATGAGCATCGACTCGGCAAAAGTCATCTCAAGGCCAAAAATGTTGCTCCAACTGCTGAATTATTCGCATATTGAGAAACGAAGTGAAATTAAAATCACTGAAATTCTTGTAAAAGTAGTCCAAATTTCATAAGAACGTTGAAGAGTAAAATTTTTACAGAAATTATAAAAAAACACTGTAAAAATGATCAAAAAATCATGAAAATTATTGAAAATCTTGTAAGTTTTGTCATAAAAATACATAAAAATATCGTAGAAGTGGTGAAAAAAATCTCTAATCAATTGCAGAAATTGTAAAAATTGTTGAGATCTTCAAAAAAATAAGTAAATGTACATTAAAAATGGCCAAAAAAACATGAAAATCATCGAAAATGTTTTTAATTTTGTCAAAATTTTCACAAAAATTGTCAAGAAATATTGTAAAAATTGTAAAATCCATTGAAAATGTCGCTAAAATTTTTGAAATTGTATTAAAAATTGTGATAAATATTGTAGGAATGATCAAAACATTGTGAAAACTGTTGAAAACGTGTCAAAATTATCGTAAAAGTCATTTGAAATAAATAAAAAATTACTAAAAAAAACATGAAAATCGTCGAAAATGTCGTTGTAATTGTTGAAATTTTCGTCGAAATCTGTAAAAATTAATGTAAAAATGGTATCTTGTAATAACTGCTAGGATTATCACAATTTTTTACCATTTTTGGGTTATCATTATACTGATTTTTTATGAAATTTCAACCACTTTTCCAACATTTTCTAGCTATTTTTAGAAATTAAAAAAAAAATTTTGAGAGTTTTGATGCTTTTTATGATTTTTTTTGATATCTTCAGCGAAGTTTTTACTGATTTTTATGAAAATTCAAGAAACCTTAACGAAAGTTTTCACGTTTGTCATATTATTCTGACTATTTTCACAATATCTAAAATGATATTGATTTGTGGAAGTCAAAAAAATTTTAACGATATTTTTGATGATTTCGATGGTTTTAACTTTACCAATTTTTGTGAAAATTTCAACAATCGCGACAACTTTTGCAACGATTTTAACGATTTTTTTCACATTTCAAATGATTTTAACAAAAATTTCAACAATTTTTCTGCGATTTCAACAGTTTTCAGGATTGCAACATTTTTAACGAAATTTTCGACAATTTTCAAGATTTTTGGATCGTTTTTACAATATTATTACTAATTTTTGTCAATTATTTCACAATTTTAACATGTTCGACATTTTTAATATTTTTTCAATTATTCGAATGATTTTTGTGATTTTTTTTACACTTTTTACTGAATTTTTTACGGGTAATGTGATTTTGCGATCATTTCTATGATATTTTCATCTATTTGTATGTCAATTTCAGGAATTTTTATCATATTTTCAAAAAAATTTACGATTTTTTGACAAATTTTACAACATTTACACCGATTTTTATGAAATTTTTGATTACTTCAACAATTTATCATATTTTAAATCATGTTTGAACCACTTTTATGATCAGAAATTTTCTGAGTCCGAAAAGTCATCTGCCCGCCTGAAAAATTGAACTTTCAGCTTCTTAAAAATTGTACTTACATATGAAATTACTTGAATATAATTTTGTTGCTTTTTTGATTTGTGAAATTCGACACTGAGGACCAACCAATGGTGATTTTCTTAGTTGTTGATGTGGTTAGACTTTGCGGAAAAAAATTGAACAAAGACTTGAAGTCAAAATCGTGATCGAATGTACTCGTTCGTACTAAAATAATCCTAAAGAATGTAAAAAAATTTGTACAAATAAAGCACAATTCTCCTACATGGGTCTCTCACCTCCCTAACCCGTCCATTTAAAAAAATTCTATGAATGGAGTGTGCACAAAAGTGGCGTTGAGAGGGGGGTATGGACCCCGTTTGGAATGTCATTTTTCTTTTACTTTCTTTTTCTGAGGGGTCATAAAAATATCAATATTCGTATTTTGTTTTTAAATATTGTGGATTTTTTACCAGTCTTTTTCAACACACATTTAAGGAAGGTAGTAAAGTCGTGGAAAAAATTTGTATTACGTTGGAATAAAAAAATACTTTGGAACCCCTGAAAAATTTTGTTGGGTAAAAATGACTGTAGGTAAATATGTCTAAGTAATTAGGTAAGGAACGAGTACATAAATTAGAATTTTTTTTTAAAAATGTTGTTCTGTTTTTTTAAAAAAATTTTTCAAGTTGAAAATATCTGATTTGAGCTCACTTTTATAAGTGTAAGATACGTTGAAAAAATAATCAAAGAATTTTTTTCTAATTTTCGGTATTACGAGTACTTGTTGAAATTTTAAGGGCCTGGAAAAATTTTCATATCAATTCGAGTTCTCTTGATTTTTGAAAAGTTCTGGAAAAAAATATGACTGTAATTCGATCCAACTTATTCTGTCTCTTTTCATCTAAATAGTGTTGAAATGCCATGATTTTTCGGAATTTTCATCCCTGGAATATTGAATTTATTATAAACATCGAAAAATTGAAACCATTGCGAATGTATTTCTCTACTCCCTCAGTTATTCGTAATGATTTGAAATTTGAATCGACGTAATCTCACCCTCTCCCCCATCGAATCATTTGTTTTATTAATACCATCATCAGTACAACCTATTTTGCAACATGCTGCAATATTTTGGCCGGATCGAGAACTGAAAAATTTCTATTTCAAAGGTCGCTGCACAGCGGACGTTTCATCCCACTTTAACGTCTTCCTGTCCACGTCACTACTGATTTTTCTTTCATTCACAATTATGGCGGAAGTACGCGTGATGAATCCGAAAAAAATCACGTAATTCGATTACTCATCATTTCATACCACTCCACGTTTGATTTCGAGACGACGCTGACATCGCATTCGCACCGAACCGCTAATAAATAAAACGATAATCGAGTGAAAATAATTTCCCGCTAAATAGCGCAGATTAAAATCGTGCATATTTCATCGGGCTATAAGACGCAATTAAAAGAACCCATCGCAAAGATAGGAAACCTTTTAGACGCAAGAGAAGTGATAAAACAGTTGAAATAAAAAGGAAGCAGAGAGAAGAAAAAAGATGAGAGTAAAGTAGAAAAAAAAAGAAGGAAACCCGCAGCACGACTCGATGCGTTGGCAAACGCTATTGAAATAAAATTTTAATGATTTTCGGAGGGCAATTTTAATTATTTTCGTGATGTACTTTGTATTTGGTGAAAATTTCCTCTTCAGAGGTTGGAAAAATACGCAATTAATATTTTTTTCGAAGACAGATCTGGGCCTCCGTGCTATTACCGTAATTTACGATCGTTTACCTGGCCCCAAGGGGTTTAGTGTTTGGCGGGGGTGGGCGGAGATCGGTTTCGAAAAACTGCTGATACTTGAAATTCAAATAGCCTTAAGCGTTCACGAACATCAGGATGGCCGAACCTTGTAACTACGTTATTACCAGGCCTGAAAAATATTTCGCTTTTGGAGCAATTGCGTGAGTTCTCAGCGTTTCACACGAATTGAAAACTATACGAGTCGAAGTATAGAAGAGAAAAATTCCGAGTATGTGAATTTTCACCAACACGATACGAATGAGATAATAACTGTGTTCTTTAGAGAGTTTATTCGGACACCGAATACATTCAATTTTCTTGTTGGTATTTTTAAAATTACCGTATATGCAAATAGCTAGTTTTACGAGGCAAGTCGGCGTCCGATGATAGATATACAGGGTGGCTCATTTACATATAAGGTCGATGGTTTTGAAAATGAAAAAAAAAGCACGTTGAATGCAAAAATTTCGAAAACTAAGCCCCCTAGAAGAAAACCAATACCTCTTAGAACGAAGAGAATTTCAAGCTCTACAATTTTCATCCCTTGAATTTTTTTCGTAGCACCCTTACTTTGACCAGAAAATCCAGGTTTATGGGAAATTTACCAAGTCGATAATTTCAAAAATGAAACAACTTTGCAAAAATCTCGAAAAAGAAGCCTTCTAGGGAAAAATGATAGCTCTTATGAGAAAGGGAATTTTGAGCTCTACAATTTTCATCACTTGAATTTTTTTCGTATCGCCCTTATTTTGGCCAGAAAATCCATGTTTATGAGAAATTTACGAAGTTAATAATTTCAAAAATGAAACAACTTTGCAAAAATCTCGAAAAAAAAATCCCTAGGGAAAAATGATAACTCATGGGAGAAAGAGAATTTCAAGCTCTACAATTTTTATCCCTTACATTTTTTTCGTAGCATCCTTAGTTTGGCCAGAACATTCATGTTAATGCCTATGGGAAACGTACAGAGTCGATGGTTTTGAAAATGAAGAAAAAAACAAAAAAATAACATCGACCTATTTGTAAATTTCCTATGAACATTAATTTTCTGGCCAAACTAATGATGCTGCGAAAAAAATGCAAGGGATGAAAATTGTAGAGCTTGAAATTATCTTTTTCCTTCGAGCAAATAGTTTTCTTCTAGGAGACTTGATTTTCGAGATTTTTGCAGTCAAAGTGTTTTTTTTTTGATTTTCAAAACCATATCAAACTTATAAATGGGCCTCCCTGTATATCGACAAAGAGTGTAATTTCAGCTTTTTCCCTCTTTTCGAAAGAATATGCGTTTATAGATGCGATGATTTTTACACGTTTTCTATTCGTCGTAATAGAAATTTATTAAAATTACATCTTAGCGAGATTATATCGTTACGCAGGGACGAGTTTAATAATTGTATTATATTAAGGGTTACCAAAACCGTATTTCGAAGATATGAAAATAAATTAAAAATTATAATACCCCCAAGATTAAGTTTCGAACCCCTAATGTGTCGATGGCATGAGACCGCAGGGATACCGCTTTTTATATTATTTTTGCCGCAGGGTTCTCGCAGAGACAATGTAACGAAGCCAATTATCCTCGTGTCGAGAAACACAGCGAGGTCTGATTCCTTTGAAAGTACGATATCGTATCGAAGGAAAGAGTCTCGCTGTCGTTGACTCGTTTTCTTATTAAAAATATACCATACCTTTAATTTAAATATCGCCCCGTGTTATTGCATCAGAATAGGGAACCGTCAGCGAGACGAATTTTCAAATATTTAAATTTTAAATTTAAACGAATTAAAATTTCTAATTTTTGAAACCAAAATGCACTCGGAGACGGTGCTAAGGCGAAAAAAGAATCGTAGCAATTAGTATAGGTTTATACGAATGGTCATTAGGAAGATGCCAAGTGCTCCCGAAGGAGGCAGTACGCAGCAGGGACCCTGTACCTCGCGAAACCTCGAATTAGCGATGAATAAAATAATTTCAGAATTAATTATTTTTACGTTAATATACGCGTCGACGTCGAGTTTGAGAAAGTTATCCTGAAAATGTACGCGTTTCATTACCGAGCGCCCGGTAACAACGAGAATAATAAAGCACCAAGAAAAAAAGAAAAAAAAAACTGCGTAAAAAAAATAAGCCAAGCTAAAGTTTAAAGTTGTAACCATTAGAGGAAACTTTAGATATTAACTTTCACTGCTTTTCTTTGGTCGGTGCAGCGAGCTAAACCGTGCAAGATCTTGGTTATTGAATATCAGAAGAATGGGCCGAGGCGAGACAAGGCGCGAAAAAATGAACGCGTAACCGCAAAGAGCAGTTTTATAATGTGCAAGCCAAATTAAATTCAGATGAAGTGCTAAAGTTTTAAAAATGAATTATAGAAGGGGGATAATTTTTTCAACATCTATAAAAAATATTTAATGGGGTGCCATTAAGAGAAAATTTTCATCGTCGGTGAGATTTGCGCGGCGAGTCAAAGGCTGTGACGATTCTTAGCTTGGGATCGCGCGAAGGTGAAATGGAAGGGTATTTGGTTGATGGGCTGTTTATAGTGCTGAACTTAGGTGGAACTGGATATCATTTATAGGGGGATGGGGGTGAATTTTTCGAAATGTTTTGGCATAAATGGATTGGAAGGGTATTCAAAAAGTTGAAAAATATTCAAAAACAACAAAATTTTATGAAATTAAAATTTCAAAGAATTAAAGAAAGTAGAAAAAATCGAAATGACAATCAACGGCGTAACCAGACAGTCATTCAAAGGAAAAGTTTAATTTACTTTAAATTAGAGAGTTATTCGTCGTTTAATCCTTCAGTGTTATAAGAATAGACTCATTATAAAAAATTTCTACATGTTTTTGGTTATTTTTCCCCCTTCAAATCTAATTTTGTTCAACTTTTCTTTATCTAAATGCAAAATTTTGAAAAAATCACCACTTTTGCAAATTTTTCAATTTTGAGTGTCAATTTTTCGAATAAAAATACCATTTTGCTATATGAAAGATTTCCTCCATTTTCCATTTGGTTCAACTCCGAAAATTTCAGTGGTCAATATTTTCTTGAATAAATTCCAAGGAAATAAATCAATTGAGTTTTGTTATGATTTAATTTAAATTCTACATTCGCAACTGTTGAAATTAAATCAAAATTCCTAATGGAAAATACATGAAACAAAAAATGTTTGTCAAATTTTTTCCTCTGAAAGAAACTGTTTTGAAAAAATTGTTCAAAAAATTGGAAAAATTGTCAGTAAGTTACCTGAAAATGTCTTGAAAATTGTTAAAAAGGTTGAAATAATTTTGAAAGTGGTGAAAAAGATGATAAAAGTTTGTAAAAATTGTGCAAAATATCGCAATACTTCCTAGCAAAGATTTTCTCCGAATTTTTTCCCCTGGCGTTCTGACATTTTGCACTTTGAAAATTTTCGAGGGTCAAATTGCTCAAAATATTACAATTCCTTCAATTGTTTTTTTTTTTAATTTTCATTGAAAATTGTTTAAAGTGAATCAAATTTGATCAAATTGTTTGAAATCCTGCAATTTTTTTGAGATTCAAATTCTTCACAATATCATAACAATTCATCAAATTGTGACCACAAAAATGTTAAAATTTGCATAAAAAATTGTTTAAAATTATTCAAATTCGATAAAATTGCTTAAAATCTTGCAATTTTTTTGAAAATTAGAAAAAAATACGAGAAAAATGGTTGAATATTTAGATACAAATGTTCTCCAAAAAAACGTGATGACATTTTATAAAAAATTGGTCAATTTGGCAAAATCCACTTAAAATACCATATAACATCATGAAAAGTTTTAATTGTTATGCGAAAAAATCCTGGAAATTTTTTGAAAATTGATAAATAGTTTTCGAAGTACAAGAAAAATTGTCCAAATCTCTTGTAAACTTCGTTTAAAAAAAGTAAAAATTTATGAAGTGAATCCAAAAATCGTTCAAAATTAAAATTTTGAAATTTCAATGTTTAGAATTGCTCAAAAGTCATTTAAACTGTAAGTAATAAAATTGCTATTAACTTCAAAAAAAATTTGAAAATTGAATAAAAATTAGGAGAAATACGAGAAAAAGTGCCGAATGTTGCTAAATCTTTATAAATATTATCTAAAAAGAAGCTTGATAAAATTTCGAAAATGAGTAAATTTGGTAAAATCTACTTGAAATACCACATGAAATTGTGAATAGTTTCAATTGTTATGTAAATTGGCTGAAAATTACGTTAAAAATGTAATTTTTCATTATTCCAACCGATTTTTGCCTTTATTTTGAATAATTTTTGGGCAATTTCGAAATTTTTCGAGCCATCTTGGACATTTTTGAATCAATTTTAACAATTTTTTTCGATACCTTTGTGAATTGTTTTTTCAATTTTTAGACAATTTTTATAACAATAATTTCAAAAAATTTTGTTCTGTTTCAAACAATTTCAATATCGGCAATTCGACAAATTTCAAATTTCAGAAATCAAAGCTGACACTGAAATTATAAAAATCGTAACCCTTTTATTGAGAAATCAATTTATCCAACTCCATTTTATCCTCTCGACACTTGGTGTAATAATCTTGAAAATTTCAAACCCCCAGTAAAAAAAATGAAAAAAAAACTATATCACAGCAATTCTTATCACAATTTAAATATTTTTTGCCCTTTTATAATCTTTTCAAGCCACTTTTTATAATATTCGAAATGATTCGAAGTACAATTTTAACCATTTTTAAACATTTTCTATGTAATTCTAACAATTTTATTTTTCTCCGTGAATATTTGCTCGATTTTCATGTCTTATTTTTCAATTGAAACCAATTCTTATAAAACGAAGTACTTCGTATCGTAAAAAAAGTACATAAAAACGTTTAAAAATTGAAAAGAAAACGAAAAGAACCATACGTCTTGTCTTAACTCCATTGAAAGAGCCTAAATGTAAGTAAGTAAACCTCGACAACCCTTCGAATTCCTTTTGAAAACCCCAAAAACAGCCTAAACGATATTGGTGTCGGGAAAAAGGAGCGTTGTGCCCAGCTGCACAGTTTAATTTCTCCGCAATCCTACAAGACTTTGCCGAAGTAACAAACGAGTAATTTTTACATGGTAATGTTTGGTTTTCGCTTACTTTTTGCTAACGCGGATTACTCGATTCTGATTTACACAATCGTCGACTTAATCCGGTAACAAAGTTTTCGCTTTGTGTGTTATAGAAACACGTTGAAAAGTACGCCGAAATAGGGGCGGTTTTCAGCCGGAATGATTCGATGAGGTTTACTTTTGTAACTTTGTACATTGTACGATGGTTTATAGCGAAAGTTAATTTTGCAAAAATTAAATTCCACGTAGTTTTTCTATATCGTTGACAAGATTCTCGTGAATTGGGTTCAAGTTTATTTTGTTTTGGTTTCGTGATCGATCCTATAAAAGACAAGAATTACAAGTGCAGCATCGGCGTGGCATTTACTTACAAGGATTATTTCGAGCTAGATTGCCTCGAGATATATGTGGGTTTTGAAATACAGTGGATGGTTTTAATGTGTATAATTTTAGGTAACCGTATATGTTACCGAAGTAAATGAAGTACTGTCCGGCTTCACAATTACCAACGTTGAACCATTTATAAAATCCATAGTGACTTGGAAATGATAGCTGGATGGAATTTTCTCAATTATATCCGTCGTATATATCTCGAAGGCATGTGTGAGATCGATAAAGGCATTTTAAACGCGATCTAATGGCGATAATACCCGATTCGGTGTAAGAAGGAGGATAAGTGGAAGTTTTTTTATACAACCCTTAATGAATAATGTAAGAAGTGGTATACAAAGGAGGATTTTTCTCTCAATTCGAAGTGCTTTCGTTATTCTGTCGATTTCTTCGTTATTTTCGTAATAAATAATTCGTTGGTTTGTGCGATGGAATTTTAACGACGAATTTATTTTCTTCAGGTATCAATTTTTTCTGCAAGTCAAACAAGACATCCTTCAAGGACGTTTACCAGCATCGTTCGACTTGTTGGCTGAATTGGGAGCATATGCTGTGCAATGTGAGTATAAAATTGTGTTGAATTCGTAAAGTAGTGTTTCAGCATTTTGGATTTCCCACGTCCGGAGTAATAAGGTCATATCTCAAAAAAACTTTTTTTTAAATTATTTTTTGAATTCTACTTACCCATCCTATCACCATATGATAACATTTTTTTCATAATTTCACACCCCCACCCCCTCCACAAAAAAAGTCGTGTTATAAAAAGGAGAGATGTTGTCAATAACTAGCAATAGATAATAGTCATAACAATTCTCAAAAAACAACGCAAAATTAGACTCTTATGTCGTTTGGTTGTTTATACTCGTACTAATTAATTATGAACTAAATAATTATCTCAACACCTAATCCAAAAGGTGACGGGGAGGGGGAGCCAAAATTCATGATTATTTCTTTTTCTGGTAAAATTGTGACATGTGCGCCAGAGCAGATCGGGACAAAAATCACCCAAAATGTTAGTATTGATCTCAAGATTTCGCTCCTTACAAATTGAAAATTTAATATTTCCAATCGCTGAAGAGGGTGGTTAAAAAAAATTGTGATATTTTCGGTTTTGTGAGGGGGGGGGGGGGGAAAATTTCAAAAATTCGCCAAAAAACGAGGAAAAGAGAACCAAAACTAATTTTTTTTTCTAAAATTTTGTTTTTCGAACTCCAAAAGTAGGCGAAACATGGTCAAAACAATTCAAAACCAATAAAAAGCATGTTTTCAATTTCCACTCAAAAACACAAACAATTTTGGGAGGTTGATGAGGAGAAAGGTGGGAGTTGATTACTGACGCGGAAATGTATTTCATCATTTTTTCAAATTTATTAGCGAAAACTCATATTTTCATTTCAAAAACGTACTTTTCTTTACAATTTTTTACAATTTTCAGTCCTTTGAACAATGAAATCAACAAAACGGAATATGTTGTGAAATTCTATTTGAAAAAAAATCGCAAAATTACGATTTTGTTGCAAAATAATCAACAAAAACATGTCTTTTTTTGTTTTTAATTTTTTTCCCCACGTTTCTTTCTATTTTTGGGGTTCAAAAAAAGTTTACAATGTACCTAAGGGTATAACAAAATTTTCCAAAAAAAAAAAATTAGCTTCGGCTCTCTTTTCCATCTTTCTTGGTGAATTTTTTGAAGTGTCCACTCCTCCTCCTCCAAAAAATAACAAAAAATACAAGTATTTTTTTTGAAAAATTCTCACAGAATCCACAATCTGTGAAAATTTTTTAATTTTTGAACCATCTCCTCCAGAAATGGAAAATATTGAATTTTCAATATTTAGGTGGTAATATCTCGTGAAGAGATGGTGGTAGTAGGTCAAACATTTTTTGGGGGGTGGTTTTACCTCAATACTAGCATTTCGGGAGAATTTTTCCTGATCGACTGGGGTGCAGATTTCATCATCTTACCAGGGAAGCATTTTTTCAAAAATTTTGTGTCAAACCCCACCCCTTGGGGTACTTTTAATTTTCTTGTTAAAATAACGTCAGAAACGGCCAATTGTGAGGTTGAAAAACATACACCGGCTTGATAATTAAAAATTATCTAAAATGTTGAATTGAGCCCCCCTCCCACCCCTATAGTTGCATTTTTTAAGTAAAAAGACATCAGATATTTGCCCGAGAGCTAAAAAAAATGAAAAAATATCCATGTTGATACTTCACTGTGTAATGTCGAAAAATTTTGATTTTGGTACACCTCTGTTACTTCAATCGTTTTAAGACCCCTTGGGATTTTTGTTTAAAATTTCCGCGTCAGAAATAAATATCAGAGGTTGAAAATCATATCGGTCACATTGGCATCCAAATTGAAATTTTCCAAAATTTTGAGTTGTGGAGTCCCCTCCCTAATTGAGTACATAATCCAGAAACGGATTCGAGAGGTAAAGAAACATGCATTTTGATACCTCAATCGACAATGTCGAAAACTTAATTTTTGGCCATCCCCTTCCCTTCCATTTTTCCGGGTCATTTTGGAGTTTTAGTCCAAACTTACTTTATCAGAAAAGAATTCCAGAGGTCGAAACCCCTACCTTCATATTGATATCCAACTATAAAGTTTCTAAAATTTTGAGTCAAGCTCTGCCCTACCCCACTCCTTTGCTGTACCTCGGGGTATACCATCGAATACTCTTCGTTTGTACGTAATCGTTTAGGAAACTTCAAACGTTGGAAAAATTCTCGCGCGAGGGAACGAATGAAAATGGCGTCGTATTAGGGTTTAGGGTATAAGGATCGAGTGAGGGGCTAAATTACACTTCTTTTTAAAATAACGTACCTATGTATATGAGAAAACTAGCGAGTTATTGGCGGGTAAATGGTAGAAAGATTTATTTATAAATGAGAAACGCGAGCTTGCAAGATGCAAAAAATCTATCAAAACTTATTTTCGTTTTATGCGCTTCTGTGTTGGAAAGTCTTGCTTTATGCAGCTCGTTGTGTATTGCTATTGCGAGGTGCACATGTGTTTAGGTATGTAGAGTAACGAAATTCGGGATAGGAAATTACACAGGGGGTGCCACGGTTTCCAGATTAACGTATCTTTCGCGAGTTTTCTTTCACGAGGGAAATTTTTCTTCGCGGATGTTTTTTTTTATACCTATGTGTATTGTGCGAGCTTATTTCGTGTTCTTTTCCAGCTACGTTTATAAATCGATTGAAACCCTGCAAAACTACCGGTAACTGGCTTAATTCCCAATTGGATTCAGTTCCAGTAGGTTTAAGAAAACTTTGGGAAGGGTTTTTTTTTGGCGCTTGTGTCTAGTGGTGTAAAAATTATCGACAAATTAGACGCGATTATTTATTGTTAAACCGAACAGAAGTTGGAATATGTCGACAGCGAGTTCAAGATGAAGTTCACATCGCATCACCAATTCTATTGTATGTTAGGTGAAGCGTGTTGATATGAAATTGTGGTACGACTTAATTAATCGTTTCGTCAGATACTCGTGGTCGTCATAATGAAAATATACCTGCAAATTGGAGCATTGTTGTGAGAAAGTCTGCCAACACGTTGCCTTTTAATCATATAGGTAGAGGCTTGCTACTTTGAGTGATCGTGAAACAATCCGATATGGTTAATTAAGCGAAAGAATGCTTTGAATTCGTATCCCAAAGGGCAAAAGTTGCCGGTGTTGGAGTGTTATATAAAGAGCATGGTGGTGAGGTGCGATGTTCTTAAGGCCGAATTTTCTTAGTGTTGTTCGTATGATTTTAAATACGTTATGTGAAGAATTCGAAATTTTCCAAAATGGAAACTGTGATGTTGAAAAAATTAAGGGGAGTAACGTTTTTTGATTTGGAGTAAAACATTGATGGAAAAATGAGAGTTTTCGGATGGAAATTGAAAAAAATTGTGTAAATCAAAATTCAAAAGTTTAGGTACGTATACCTATACAATTTCAAAAAATACATTTTCCTGTTAAAATTTGAAAAAAAATAAAATAAAAATTGACATTTCTATAAATATTGAGCAAATTATGAAAATTGAAGAAATTGTAGAATTCAGATTTTTCTGATCGAAATGTGAAAAAGTTATGTAAATTTTGTAATGAAATTGTAAAAATTGTAAATTCGAAAAATCAGGGAGAAAGTTCAAAAATATTGATGATTGGCAATTTCTGATTGAAATCTCCTAAAATTGTATTGAGAATACATCCAGCATTTTTTGATTTGAAAAAATGGGAAAAATCGTGAAAAATGAAATTTGATGGAAATTGAGAAAATTGCAAAAATTGGAACTTTGTGATGAAAATTGATAAAATGAATGATGGAATTTTTTTTATTACATAAAATTGGGAATTTAACAAAAATCAGGATTTTGCGGCTGATTTTTTTAAAAAGTAAAAATCTAAATTTCGTGATTTAATAAACTGTGAAAAATTGACATTTTTTGATCAAAGTTGAAAAAAGAAAGAATTACTTGAAAAATGTTACCTACTCGTATGTGAATTAAAAACATTGAATTAATGGAAATTGTTTACTGAAGAAGTTTTGAAGACTGAGCAATTTCTAATGAAAATTGGAAAAATTGCAAAAATAGGGATCTTATTACGATGGAAATTGTTAAAATTATGAATAATGAGAATTTTCTTATTGAAAATCAGAATTTTACATTGAAATTGAAAATTTTGTAAAAATTACCAGTTTAGGTGTATGATTAGAATTAAAAAAATTATGAAAAAATCAGCATTTTCTGGAAAAAATCTGAAAAATAACGAATAATCAGGATTTTTTAATAAAAATTGATATTTAAAAGAGTGAAAATCATCAGTTTTATGATTGAAAATTGAAAATGTACTGGAAATCCGGACTTAGAAGTTATGAAGAAAACTGCTTTCCTGATGGAAATCGGAAAAGAAACACAGAATCAAGATTTTTTATGGAAATTGAGGAAATGGTAAAAATCATCAAATATACTTGTATGATTAAGATTGAAAAAGTAGTGAAAAATCCGGACTTTCTGATTAATTGAAGAAATTGTAAGGTGTGATGATCATTTTTTGATAAAAATTGATAAAAATGATATTTTCAAACCCACAAGTGAAAGTTTGAAAAGTCAAGAGCAAAATTTTTGAATGCACAAAATGATTATACGAGTATATGAAAACTAAAAAAAAAAAGAAAAGCTCTTCTGATAAAAATTGGAAAAGTAACACAAAATCAGGATTTTTTTATGGAAATTGAGGAAATGGTAAAAATCATCCAAAAACGTGCTCTCTGAAAAATTTTCAAACCTAAAAATTTAAGGTTTGATAAACTGTCTAAAAGTCAGCATGATCTCTGAAATTTTTCGAGCCTAAAAAGTCGTTTTAAATCTAAAAAAATTTGCAGGTATACAGAAAGTCCAAGAAATTGATCGTAGTAAAAGCATATCACATGTTAAAACAGTGAAAAATTTTAATTCTCCTCGATAGAAATTGAATAAATAGTGAAATAAAAACATTTTTTGATAGAAATTAGAAAAATCAGGGAATTTGCAATTTTTCAATTGTATCCTAATTGAAAATTGTATGGATAATCATAATTATACTTTTATATGATCTAGACTTTTGAAAGAGTGGTGAATTTTTTTTCAGCAGACTTTGGAAAGTTTTGAAATCCTTTTTATGATTGTTCACCGAAAAATTGACGTTTCCACGATTAATCTGTTATGCTGGTCTAATTCTCAAAAATCTCCAATAATGATCTTTCCTTATAAAAAGGAACGAAAATTCGACAAAAAATCGCACATCCTCGTTCGTGTTTTAATCTCTATTCGACCTAATGAAAAAGGATATGGCGGTTAGAAAAAAATATGCGGAAAATTCATTCGCGTTTTTATTATCGCACGTTAAAAAAAAGAGCCGAAGAAGAATAAAAATCGCGCAAAGTTGATGAAACTTTGTTACTTAATCAAAAAACAACAGACGTTGTTATAAAAGAGCGAAATCAAAACTAGCGTAAATAATTAAGAGAAAATTAAAAGGGAGAGAACGGGAAAATTTCAAAATGTAATACGAGATCTTTAATGGAGGAATGTATAATATAACTTTATTAAAAACGATGAAGAATAGTTTACACAGTTCGCTTGTCTTGGGAAACATAGCATTAGTGGAAGACTCGAAAATAATGCCAACAAAACTTTGCCGCAGTCGTTTTTCAACTTATCTTTCGCACTTGCAAACGTATATACGACGATGTGGCTTGTACTTAGTTTACGTATGAATACGTCTTATGGTTGGTATTCATACGACGAAATGTGCTCATCGACTGAAACTGCGAATGAGAGTCTGAATTGACATAAGTACGTTGTTTTGGGCGTCGAGACATTTTAGCATTTTTGACATTGACGTAAGACAACATCTTTCATGTTTTAGATAATATTCTCCGGTAATTAGCTCGTTGCCAAGTTTTCACGTACGTGGGTATTTTTGCTAACGAGAAAAGTAAAGCATTTATGGAATAAGTACGCTTTGATTTACGTTCTAAACACGTGGTTTTTGTTTTCCCTTCGCCATTCGTGCGAGAAAGTAATTTTACCTAGCTGCGTATAGATAATGTGAAAATGTTTCGCGTGTGTCGATATACCAACTTGAACAAGTTTTCCTGGTATCAGGCTGAAGTGAGTTGATTTTTTTTTTGATTTCTAGAGAGGGTATTTTTTGCTTTTGTAGAGTTTTGATATCATATTTTCTCTTTCCCTTAGAGCGAATTATTTCATAAAGTGTTGAATTTCTATTGCGAAAATGTTCGAGTCGTTAAATTAAAGATGTTTTCTAAAATGACCGTGATATTTAATACACAAAACGAACGAAAATAGGCTTCGGATATGGAACTTTGGAATGTACGGAGTTGGGAGTTGAAAATTACGCTTGTTATTAGATGAGCATCTTTTGATGAGAAATTTCTACCTTATAAAAAGTTGTTTCGAGTTGGGAAATTTTCAAAGTAGGTGTCGTGAATTTTTTTTTCACTTTAATACATAAAAGGATGAAACTCGCGAACGAATATAACTCTCGAGAAGGCAACTTTAATGGTAAACTTTGAACTTGTTGCGCCTTGAAGAAGGTATTTTTTTATTTTAATGATTTGTCGACGGGTGTAAGGTGAAAAATTGTCTGTTTTTATGAATATTTTGAATGGGAATCGTAAAGTTGGGAATTTTCCGTTGAGGATTGTGTATGTAAACAAGTAGGGGGGTCTTTTTGAATGGAGAAATATGCTTTCAAGTCGTAAATTGACAATTTTATACAATTTTGATACACAAAGCTTTTCGAAAAAATAAGGATATTCTAATAATTTATGACGATTGTGAAGTTTACTTTTGTATGAATTTTTTTAAATATTGAAATACGAATAATTTATTGTCATTGTTAAAAATGAATGGCGAAAGAATTTTCAAGTGTGTTTAAATTGAATCAAATTCTTGAAAGAAATTTAAATTACGAGGAATCAGTATAAAATATCGGCATTTTTAATAACAAAAGTTCCATTCTAAAACTGCTTTCATTGTACAAAAATTCAAAATCCAAATCTGCCCGTTTCAATGTTTTCAGCTTTGAATTTTGTTGTATTAATTTTTATCTCAAGCTTTAAAATAATCTTCACTCTGTAATTCATTCAATATTCAAAATACGAAAAAATTCCATATGATCAATATTACAGAACTAATAGAGATCTACAATTTAGATTATATACAAATTTGGTCTATTTTCCAAATTACAGGAGTTATGAAGCATTTAAAATTTCACATGATTTGTAATTCATTTCATATTGAAGATACGAAAAAATGTCACATGACCAATATTATGGAACTAATCGAGATCTATAATTTAGATTCTATGCAAATTTTGATTATCTCCCAAATTACACGAGTTATTGAGCATCCAAAATTCAAAAGTAGGAATACTGGCGTGATTTTCTTCTTTGTTTTAATTGAACTTTGAAAATTTATTGGTCGAATTCTGACTTTGCATCAAAATAAAATAAAGAATTCCTTGAAATTTAAAGAAGTGGGGGAGGGGGGTTGAAGGAGATTTAGCTCAAAACGTGACGAATTCAGCGATTTATCAAGGTTGAAAATTCTTGATGTCTTTAAAACATCCTTTGAAAATTGGTCCAAATTGTTCGAAATTTAGATTAAAATTCAAATAAACGTTGAATTTTTACAATATTTTGCTGCTTTTGAAAGAAATCTCGTTGATATTCCAACATTTGCCGATGAATTTGATGAATTTTCTCGCATTTTGTACAATTTTTACTACAATTTGGAAACTTTTACGATGTTTGTTTATGAAAATTTTCATAAAAATCTAATAATTTTCAAAATGTGAAATTTTTATATCATGTTTTAGGCAATTATGTTGAACTTTTATCTATTTTTACGTCATTTTCAAGGATGTTAGTTCATATTGAACAAATTTTCTTTCATTTTAACCCATTTTCATGATGGTTTGAGTCATTTTTTCAATTTTTGGGTCCGATTACATTTTATTAGCTTTGTGTAATGTTAACGATTTTTCTGGCGTTTTAAGAAATTTGATGTCATCCTCACGCAGGGTGTGTAACAGATCATGGAAGTCATGGAAAAGCCATGGATTTTTTATTTTTGAGTTGGCAAAATTCAAATCGGGTTTTAATTAATTTGAATTTTTTTTCATGTTTTTATTGTGAAAGTACAAAAATTTTCTAGAAAAAAAAAAACATTTTATATGTATGTAATGAAGTAATGGATTTCCAAAAAAAAATCCAGTTGGACACCATGTCATGACATTTCGATAACTTTCACGTTATTTTGCATAAAAAGTAATTTGTTTCAATTTTTTGAAATTGAAATAATGACAGAGTTAGTCAAAAAGTCAAGAAGGAAATTAACTGCAAAAAAAACTGATTCCAGAAAATTTTCATCCATTTCAATACTTGAGAAATACTCATATTGGTAAAAATGAGTGAAATGGCTGAATGAGTGTGAAGCTAGGAGAAAAATTTTTCAAAAAAATATATTTAATAATCAAAAATAGTTTATTTTATTCCTTGATTGAGCTGTTAGGGCATAAAAATCATCATAAAGAGACCTTCGAGAATTAAAATTTAATATCGAATTATTATAAATGCTCCATTTACCCAATAGCCCAGTAAAATAATGACATAGAATTGTTAAAATGTTCCTTTTGGTGTCCTGATTAATCACCAAAAAGTATCCGAACTTCACTCCTCAAGAAGTCCTCCAAATGTGGACCGAATGAGACCCTCTCGTTGTTTTTCGCCTATAATTCTTCAAATATGGGTTTAAATTAAAAAATTATCAGAACTAAAATTAAACTACATGAAATTTGTAACAAAAAAACTTGAATTAATTTTTTTCGAAAAGTGAACGGGTGGCGCAAAAACACGCGTCAAAATGTACAGGTGAAAAAAAGTAATATCGACCTCATTTCTGTAAATATGTTACAATTTGAGGAGTACCAATGCCCCAAACTGATTCCCATCCCTCCTTCTCCTCCCCCTCCTCTTCGAGGTGTCTTATATGTGCATTGCGAACCTCTCTTTTCTTTATACTTTGCGTTCTTTGGATAAAATATTTGAAAATGGTTCAAATTTTTAAGAAATTATCTAGAGGCCAAATGCAAAAAATTTCATGAAGTAATTTCTTTGAATATTTGAACGAACTTTATGAAAAAAACTAATTAAATGTATTTCAATTTCCAAGTTTTTATTGGATACTTACTAAATTTTCACTTATTTATTAATTTGAAATTATTAAAACTGTCGATCGGTTTTCTTTTTCGGTTCAGTTGATAAAATTGGCAATCTGATCATATCTACCGCTATTTTTAAAAACAACAAATCGTTGTAATTTTTGATGTAAAAGAAAAATCAATATTTTTTGAAATCTTGAAATTTTTGACTAATGTATCTATCGGTGCTCGATACACTTTCGTACAAAATCCAATCTAACAAAATATTTTTCAACGTGAGAAGTTGAGGAGGTAAACCCAAATATTTCGAATGGAATACTCGAATGTATTTACACGAAGTGTTGATACATTTACATAGGTATCTACATAGTTATACAATTTTTGCAAGTTTTTAATATGTACCTTATTCTACACATAATTTTCTCATAACCGTATAACGATAACGGCCACAGTCGCTTTCATTGGTATATCCTTTAATTCGGATTTCGGATTAAGCATACGTTGATGCGACGGATCACCTCTGTAAAAACCCCCATGCACCCCAACTCGAGCCACATTATCAGGTAACCGAAGGGTAAAAAAAAAGTACAGTAGGTACCTTTAGCTAATAGCCAATAAAAAAATACACTTTTTTGCGGATTGTTGGGGAGGTATAATATTAAAGCGAGTAATTTATCGATTTTCAAATACACCAAAACAAAAGAATCACAGGCGAAGTTACATAATAGCAAATTTTTGGCAATAATCGTAACCGTAAAGAAAGATAATTTTCATATAACGTTTATTACTTCTCTGGCAAAAGGATAGAGCTTAAACATTACCTTTTGTTTTTGCTTCGCTTTCTCCGTTCGTAACCTTTTTTTAACGTTTGTAGATATAGCAATGGGGAAGGAAAAGTACCTATAGTATCACGAGACGAGAACTCTATACGTGGGTACAATCGCCAGGGAATTAGAAACAACTTTAATCTTATGGAAAGTTGTAGTTTCCTTTTCCGATACTGGAAATTATACTTCGTATGCTGTTTTACACAATTATTTCAAACGCGATTGATTAAATACTCGGTTAATATAATAATACGTTATGCATTTAAAAAAAAGGGTAGGTATTCGTCGTGTACCTAGGTACCTCTATAGCTAACTTATCTACCGAGGGAATGCGACAGCGCTTATATGTACGGAAGAGTGAAACTCTGGAGGCGAAATTTTCCATAAATTAAACAAAAGGATGAAAATTTAATTAGCTAATTATAAGTTATATCCGTTGACGCATGAAAATTGACAGTATTACAAACAATTATACTAAAATACCTACCGACGTGTTTGAAACGAGCGTGTAAAATTTTCGCTTCGTAATGAAGGCGCAGCGTCGTATTAAAAGCTGGGCTGTACGTTGTATCTGGCGTTATTTGTATTTAATGGCTTCGACTTGGTCCTTTGTACGTACTTAGGAAGCTTTTGTGAAAAAGCTCTCTAGACAGAAATTCTGTATATTCTGTATTTTTGTTGGGCTGTTCTATTGTTGTTGCATCACGCATTTTGTATACGGAATATGAAGTAACATTATAGTATGTTCTATGTGCATAGGCGAGAACAACGACAAAAAAAATCTCTACCAGAGAAATACATGTACGTACGTTTAACGCCCTCGTCCTCCTAGCCCTCGGGTATAAGAAAAATTACTACGGGCTCGATTAAATTATTACGTCGAGAATGTATCCTTCGTATAGTTGGACTTACTGTTGCTGGATATAATTTACGTAAAGCGACGGTTTTTAGATGGGAAATTACACATACCGCAGTAGACTGCGATGAATTGAAATTGATAATACTCGGTGAACGATGACTTGTAAAAGTTTTGTCATGAATAGGGTATTAATTGTTATCTGGTGTCGAGTCGTATACTACGAGTATACGTATACGATAGTTTATGGCTTGGGTATACTTATTGTGTATTTAGTAAGATACTTAATTGAAATGCTGCGTTGGGTTGAAATTAGACTCGAGCTTATGTATATTTCTGGGTATTAAGTATAACAATCATGTAGCAAGTTAGGGGATAGAAGAAGAAAAGGTCTGAAATTAGTGATTAAGTTGTAATCTGTCGTTGAGGTTTTTTGCTCGATTGGACGACGAATGCAAAATTTGAAATGGGGATTGGGGTTTTGAAAATTCTCTCAAATTGGTGTCGAATTTTCTCAGGATCTTGGCTCGGTTGTGCTTGCTGAAGAGATAAGAATAAGATGATGGCTTGGTTAAAATATCTTGGTTGACAAGAATAGTATTTCTGATGTCAGAAAAAAAAAATTTTTGATAACCTTAAGATCATGGATGTCAAGAAATGGCACTGATGGTGTCAGAACACTGAACAATGACAATCAGAAGTTGACACGTGTAGATTAGAGTGGAGCGCGAAAAAAAAACATATCTCGGATTTCGACCAAATTCAAGGGGGTTGTTTATATTTATATGGGGATGGAGCATAAAATTTTTCAGACCCCTAGCTGAAAGGAAGACGGAGCTAGAAGGCCTCAAAGTGAGCAACTTTCGAAAAAAGCATGATTTTTTCCACTTTTAGGTTGTGCCACCTGCGTGGCACTTCGAGCACACCCCTAAAAAGTTGCGATTTGAGTTTCTAAATCTCTACACTCGCCAGGCCATTGACCTCGAAATTGAATACCACGTTTCCTACCTTACCAGGGGGTCAAAAAATTGCCGATTGCTAAAAAATCAAGATTTTTGATTTTAAAAAAAAGTGAAATACTCTTCGCTTGAAACCAAAACCGAGCCTAAAGTGCTCCTATTGATCCAAAAAAATTATTTCGATAACAAAAATTGAAAATTTTTTATTGCAGTGTGGCCAACTTTCAATTTTTGTGAAAGATTGATTTTCAGCGTGAAAAATTACAAAATTTTAGTTTTTTATAAAAATCGAAAGTTGGTCACACTGCAATAAAAACTTCTGAATTTTTGCAACCGAAATATTTTTTTTGGATCACTAGGAGCCATTTAGGTTCGGTTTTGGTACCAAGCGAAGGGTATTTTATTTTTTTTAATATCAAAAATCTAGATTTTTCACCAATCTGCAACTTTTTAAGCTCAGCTGGTATGGTAGAAAAAGTGGTATCCAATTTCGAGGTCAACGTCTTGGGGAGGTGTAGAAACTCAAATCTCAACTTTTTAGGACCCAAAAGTGGCAAAAAACTGTTTTTTTCGAAAGTTACCCTACTTTGAGACCGCCTAGCTCCGATCCCCTTCGAGTTAGGGGTCTAAAATTTTCTATAGGTCTTCCTCAACTATATATGAACTACCCTCTTGAATCTGGTCAAAATCCAAGATATGTTTCATTTTTGCGCTCCACCAATGTGGATGTCAAAGAAACTGCAGTATTTTGCTTGTAAACTGTAAAATGTTTCGAAAAACCAAAAAATAAATCCGGAGTGTCAAAAAAAAATTGTAAATGACAGTTCAGAGTTTCAAAAATGATACATAATTTACTCGTTTCATGTCAAACTGATATCTCAGGTTTCAAAATGACATCTCACCATGTCTTTGTACCCAAAGTGACATCAAGAACGTCAAAAATTACATTTTGAAATACCTAAGAATGACTCATCAGGTGTCCAAAAAGTATATTTATCAACTTTTAAAATGACTATGAGTCTAAAAATTGACTTCTTGAATTTTGAAGCAGTGACTCCTAAATCACACCAATTTTGAAAATGGCCCTAAATGGTGTAAAAATTTAGATGCTTGAATTTTTCAAAAAATCATCGGTTTCAGTGTCAAAAACGTGTCACTTCATACGTCAAAAATGTTTAATCAGGTGTCAAAAAAAGACTCCAATTTTGAAAATGACCAAAATGGATGACACTTGAATTAAGTATAAAAAAATCATCAGTTTTAATATTGGAAAGAAAGAGTGACACTTCAGATTTATAAAATGGATCATCGGGTGTACAAAAAGTGACTCCACCGATGTCAAAATATTGCTCTTCGAGTGTCAGAAAAGTGACCCCATTTTCAAAATGAGACATGAATTGTCAAAAAATGATCAATTTCAGTGGCTGAGTGTTAATAAAAGGACTCTTTAGATATCAGAAATGACATATCCGGTATCCAAAAAGTGACACCATTTTTGAAAATGACTCAATATGAGATTGAAAGTTATGATAACATATATGAATTTTTTAAAAAATTGGTGTCCAAGTGTCAGGAAAAGTGATCCTTCAGGTATCAGAAATGACTCATCGGATGTCCAAGAAGTGCCATCATTTTCTAAAATGACCTAATATGAGATTAAATGTTATGATACATGAATTATCAAGAAATTCTCAATTTCAGTGTCTAGAAAAGTGACACTTATGATGTGAGAAATGACTCAACGGATGTCCCAAAAGTAACTCCTCAGCCTCAAGTTCAAAAATATTTCTCATCGGGTATCAGAAAAGTGATACCATTTTCAAAAATGACTTTATATGACATTCAAAATCACGATGCGTGCATGAATTGTCAAAAAATTATCAATTTCAATGTCTGAGTGTCGAGAAAAGTGACTCTTCATACGTCCGAAATGACTCATTGGGGGTTCAAAAAGTGGCACCATTTTCAAAAATGACTGAATATGAATTACCAAAAAAATACCTATCAACTTGTCAAGAAAAGTGACTTTTCAGGTATCAGAGATGACTCATTGGTGTCCAAAAAGTGGCACCATTTTATCGTACACGAATTATAAAAAAATTATCAATTTCAGTGTCAAGAAAAGTGACACTTCTGCAGATGCCAAAAATGACTCTATGTGTCAAAAAAGTGACACCAATTTTGAAAATGACCCAAATAGTGTAAAAATTATAGCATCTAAAAAACTTATCAAAAAATCGTCACCGTCAGCGTCAAAAAAGTGATTCCAATTTCGAAAATGACTCTATGTGATTAAAAATGAGGACATGCGAATTATCAAAAATCATCGATTTCAGTAAATGACACTTCAGATGTCAAAAAATGGCTCAATGAGTGTTAAAAACATGACATAGATTGTAAAAATAACAAATCTAGTCAAAAAATTGGTCACTCGAGTTGAAAAAAATTACACTTACTTACTCATTTCAATTGCCAAGAAAATCATATTATAAAGTGACACTTCGGATGCCATAAATTTCATCATATAAAATAGTGAGCCTTTTTTCAAACATCCAATCTCCACTTTTATTCCTCTAAAAAAAAATAATCCGAAAATATCCTTTTCCCTCCCTTCTCCACTCATTCCACACAGGCAAAAAAATTTCATAAAACTGTATAATCGAATACAATGTTCAGTATATCCGTATCCACCCCCTCGCCTTGGCCTTTTCGAGCTCATATTCGACTCGCATTTACCTCGAGAACGAAAATTATTCATTTTTAATAGTAAAAATGAAAAGGTCGTTGGCAGTTTACACCTGAATTCTCCATTTATATAATTTATAACGGTTTAAGGCGTACCTATGGAAAAAAGCCGGCGAGCTGCGTTTAAACTAACGTAGGTAGTGATCCTTTGGCACCGGAACAAGCCAAAAGTTTGAACATTAAGGTGTCGGCGGCGAGTATATATTAAAAACACAACGTATTACTTATTTCCTTCGGCTGGAAACAGATCCTTACGAGGCGTTTCTGCGTTATACTTATAGTTCCACTGCGAAAATGCCATTCTCAAAGTCAAGGCATTAGGGCGAGCGAGAAAGATGAATTAAAATGGATACGTATATACACTACAGCTATATAGGGCTGCTCTCGTAAACAATAGGGCTCGATGCAGGCGAAAAAATATAAAAACAGCGAACGAGTTCTGCTCTATTCATTAGCCATTAAAATTCTCGCGATTTTGCCTCGTATTTATCGGATGGGGCTATTTGACAAAAAATTTTTCTACACGGATTTGCCATTAATGAAATAAAGTATGCCGGGTCCGGCGAGCGTATTTTTAAACGATTTTGAGGCATGGGAAACATTACGTCGACCGCCCAGGCCTATTTTTATGGAGTATCGACGTCCTGGTTGTATATATTTTGTATTGTTTTACAAATTATAGTGGTGAGGTTGTTCTGTTGAGCTGGACTGGGCAGTGTGTCAACGCAGCGGTACTGAGCTGCGGTGGCAATTGGAAATCTTAATCTCAGCGTGGTCTCTGGCAAATGAATATGTTTGTGGCTGTAGGTATAGGTAGATGGCAATTTTATAATTATACGTGTTCGCTTGATTTATATACTTTGACAGACAGCGAGCTCGGTATAGATATAAAATTAAATGATACATTCGAAATATTATATATTTTCGCCCGGAGGATGGGATTACGCGCGTATGGTGTATCCCAGGTGGAGGAATTATACTCGTAGGTACGAAGAGTGTTATAGTATAGGGCTTAATTTCCTATATGGAATGAATATTCCAACCATATAAACGATTATCAGTTTATCTTAATTAACAAAAAGTAATTTCCAATGTGCCATCGGCTATCGGTTATGTAATTAAGATTTTACAAATTAATTTTTTTCTATTTAATTATTTTAATTGAAAAAGATTAATTTTATTTACCATCTAATTGTATAGTTAGGGCATCGGGCATGGGCGAATAACGATTACGATCTGTTGGCCGCTCTATTAATTAATTCGTCGTGCCGAAAGTTCAACTGCGACGAGCCGTACTGATTTATTTGTCGGTATGTGGGCAAATGGGAGAATTTCGACCGCGAAATTAAAACGTCTTTAGAGGCGAAGTTTTCGTTGTAATGGCGAAATTGTAAATTTGTGTATTTTTTGGTTTTACAGCCGAATTAGGTGATTACGATGCTAGAAGACATTCGCCCGGTTATGTATCCGAATTCAGATTTATATCCAATCAGACGGTCGAGCTGGAGAATAAAATCGCCGAGTTACATAAAGATTTACAGTGAGTATAAATATTTTCATTTTTAGATGTCCATGTCATTGTGGTTTATTGAGCAGCGAAGAAGTTTGGCTAAAAATGTGAATTTTTGTGGAGGTCGTTATTTTAATGAATGGAAAATTATTCTGTTTTTATTAGAAAAGGGTGTATGACCTTTTTACAGTATAATTTTTTTATTTTCAAGATATGAAATTATGGAGGGATGAGATTGGGGAAGATGATTCGAGTTTATGTGTACGAAAAATTTGATATTTTTATTTGACATTTTGACTTATGAAATACTTACGATATAAAAGATGAAATAAATTTGAAATTCGCCTTCGCCTTGTGGCCTTTGAATAGGCCTTACGCTATGGATAATACTCGTATAACGACCCGTCCAGATTCTTTTCTCTTCGTAACCGTGTGAAGTTGGCATCTAAATTTTAAAGTTGGCAAAACTTTGGAAATTTCTAATTAAAGGTGAAAGTTATGTGCATGGTGTACCAAGTTCAAGCTTCGAAGCTGAAAAACCACTGCGTCGTGGTGCGCAATTTCTACGCCTGGCTCGAGGCAGATGTAATTTAGATGTTGTTGTGTTGAATTAGAAGTATAGGTAGCCGAATTAGATTTTAAAATTTTCTTGGGATAAGTATCTATCGTTGCGAAAACGTTAGTGATCTTGGAGGAAATTGGGGAAGAGGAATTGAGCTATAGGTATCGAAATTTTCAGATTTACCTACTTCGTGAAGTTTTTTCTTCAGTTTTCCATGAATTTTGAAAAATGTTGGAGAATGCTGCACGAGAAACGTAGGTTTCTTGAATCATTACTTCAGATAACTTATTGGACTTGGAAAAAATTACTTGTTTCACATGATTTTTGAACCTGAAAAATTTTATAAACCAATCGATTACTTTTTAGACTCGGAAAATTTGAGAAATGGTCGTAAAAGGTACCTCGAGTAAATTAAATTTGACCAAGAAAATTAAATAAAAATCGTTAAATAATATAAAATGTCGGAAAAAGTGTCAAAATTTCACAAAAATTCATTGAAAATGTTGTGAAAGTGGTAAAAAAAAATTGTCAAAAAGGTCTGAAATGTTGTAAAAATTGCCAATTTCATAAAAATCATTGAAAACAAGGCAAAAGTAGTGAAAAAGTTGTTAGAAATGTCTTAAAGGTTGTAAAAATGGTCAAAAACTGGTAAAAGCGGTGAAAAAGTTGTTAAAGGTTCTCCAACGATACAGAAATCGTCAAAAAGTCCGAAACGTATAAAAATTATTAGAAAGTTCATACAAATCATTTGAAATATTGAAAAAAATCACGAAAATCGTTGAAAATCTTATACTCGTAAAAACTGTTGAAATTTTCGCAAAAATAATTATCAAAAAGTAATGAAAGTCGAAACAATTTCGTAAAAATCGTTGAAATTGTCATTAAAAACGATGAAAATGTTTCAAAAGGTTGTAAAAAATTTATCAAAAAGAATAGAAATTTGTAAACCTTGGTCAAAAATTTCAGTAAAATCCACGAAATGATGTTAAAGTAGTAAAAAAGTTCAAGTCTGTAATATTGTAAAAATTATCAAAAATTGAAAAAAAAAATTGTTGACAATAAAAGCTGTGTTAAAAATGTCCAAAACGTTATAGAAATTGTCAAAGCTTCCATAAAAATCATTTGACAAATGAAATAAAATCATGAAAATTGTTGAAAATATCATAAAAACCATTGAAATGTTACCAACAAATCATTTAAAATATGGCAAAAATTATCAAAAATCAATGAAAATGGTCGAAAATTTCATAAAAATTCTTAGAATTGCCATAAAAATTGTTAAAAGTGTCGTAAAAGTGGAAAAATATCGGGAATATTGTTGAATTTTCGTCAAAATTATGTAAAATTACGTAAAATCGGGCGAAAGTGCTCTAACTTTCTCGAAACTCATCTAAAATTCACGAAAAATTGTTGAATTATCGTTCAAATCGTTGAAAATGACTTGAAAATGGCTTTGAATGTTGTGAAATGTGTTCAAAATTTTCAGAAAAATTGTTGAATTTTTGTCGAAATCTTTTAAAAAATGACGTAAAATTAGATTTAAAATTCAAGAAAAATTGTTGAATTATCGTTTTTATTGCTGAAAATGACATAAAAATGACTTAAAATGTTGTTAAAACATTTGAGTCAAAATTTCAGAAAATTTGTTTGAAATATTGTTCAAATCTTTGAAAAAGAACGTAAAATTTAATAAAATGTCGTCGTAATTGTGTAAAATCGAATGAAAATGGCTCAGAATGTTGTAAAATTTGTTAAAAATTCAATTAAAACTGTTTAACTTTCGCGAAAGTTGTCGAAAAAGGGTTTTAAAAATTTTGAAATGTTCGAAAATGATTTGGAAAATCGAGAAAAATTATCAAAAAGTTTAATTTTTCGACATTGCAACTCAATTTTTGAAACATTTTCAAGTTGTTTTTAGGCTAATTTAATGATTTTTAGAACATTTTAATCAAATTTTTAAACAACTTCAATGATTTTTGTGCTTTTTTAAACATTTTTTTTTGTTAATTTGAAGTATTTTTTCGATATTTTTGACCATTTTTGCGCCAATCACGCAAATTTTTTCAATGGTTTAAGCAACTTTCATAATATTTTGACCATTTTTTCGTCACATTTTTTTTTCATTTTTTTAAAAATGATTTTAATGGAAATCTTAATTTCAACATTTTAGACAATTTTAATGATTTGTTGAGACTTTTTACGATATTTTTACTGATTTAAAAAATATTTTCACTTCAAGTTCAGAAAATTTTAAATAGCCTGACAAAATTTCTGAAAGTGAGCGTATGATCTCTAAAATTTTCCAAGTCCAAGAAGAGTCTGAAGTGTTTGTCTGGCAAAATGTCTAGAAGTCAGCATTATCTCTGAAATTTTTCAGTTTAAAAAAATCAATGGAAATCTGAAAATTTAAAAAAGTCGAACAAAATATCTGAAGGTCAGAATTGTCAGAATGGTATTTGAAATTTCCAAAATCCAAAAAGTATGCGATTCAATGCCTGAAAAATTAGTGTGATTTCTAAAAATTTTAAAGTCAAGTTTGTCTAACAAAATATCTAAAAGTAAGAATAATCTCTGAAATTTTTCAAATCCAAAAAAAATGCAGTTACAATTTGAAATTTTTTCAAGTCCAACTAAATGAAAAATAAATGAAAAAAATCAAGTTAAAATATCAGCAAGATCTTCGAAATTTTCCAAATTAAAAAAGTCAGGTTATAAATCAACGTGATCTCTGAAATTTTCCAATTCCAAAAAGTAAAGATGAAGTGTTTCTCTGACAAATTATATAAAACTCAGAATAATCTCAGATATTTTCCAATTTAAAAAAATCAGAGGAAACCAGAAAATTTTTCCAAGTTCAAAAAAGTCTGATAAAATGTCAATTTCGTGTCGTTTTTCGCAAGTTTGGTCATCGCAAAAGCATATGTTATGCTAATATAATTTCAATAAAAATCTAGACTCCACAAAAATCAAACTCAAAGCTCACGTAATTATTAATTACCTACTAAAGACATTTCTACCTACCTATCTTTGGATAAATACCTACTCTTGGCTGGATTCAAACATAATAATAAACGAAAACAATATTAAATCAAAATTTTTTCAACTTCTAAGCAACTCGCGCTCATTTCATGTTAGTTTGGCCTTTTGTGGCATTGTTACAATAAATTTAGCCAAGCTACAAATGCTCGCTGGCAATTTCTTAGTTATGCTTACGAGTGACCGCGTAAGTATGGTTTCACGTTGCATCGACGATAATAAATTTACACGGTGTATCGTTCGCAGGGGTCAGCTTCCAGCTGTAGCCGAATTAAACTACTTAGATAAGGTAAAATGGCTGGAAATGTACGGCGTGGATTTACATCCTGTTATTGTAAGTATCCGTATACGGTGTACCACCGTAGCTGAATTAATTACTCGTACATATAATATAGAGAAATAATACCTATATAGATAAAGACTTTCTTTTATACCAGAATCGAATAAGAAGGTTTCGAAAAGAGGTGAAAATTGATTTGTGGAAAAAAAAAGGAGAGCACATCTCGTATGAAAAATAAACAAGCAGATGGAGTTTAGAAGCCCATTAACCTTTTAAAGAAAAGTGACGTCGTAGCGTGAAGAGAGTTGACTTATTTCACGCCATTAATTCTGATAAATCGTCTAACAATAGTGGTAATTTATTTGGTTTCCATTTGTAGCCGTATCGTTCGGTAAATATTTACAAAGTTACCACTCACCGATGTTAATTAGATTTTGATTCGGATTTGCTTTTAATTTATTATCTCGAAAAAGGCAGAGCTTCGAAAGATACGTAACGAGGAAGGGATTTCAAAACGTGTACTAAATTTTAACCATGGTTTGGGAATTTTACAGGGCGAAGACAACGTCGAGTATTTTTTGGGGTTGACTCCGATCGGCGTTATTGTGCTGAGGAATAAGGTCAAAGTTGCCAATTACTATTGGTGAGTGTGGTATTTATACGTACGTTCGATTTATTCTCGTGGTTTGATAATTACCTATTTCATGTGCAGGTCTAGAATAAAGAAGATTTACTTCAAAGGCAAATATTTCATGCTGAGGGTGAGCGATAAAAATGTAAGTTGAGAGTGGGCTGCTTTTTCGGGCTGTTTTGTCGATGGTATTTTTTATATTTTTTATTTATTTGTAGAACGAAGAAAACACGTATGGTTTCGAAACGCCATCTCGAGCCGCATGCAAACACTTGTACAAATGTTGTAAAGAACACCATTCGTTTTTTCAATTAGTTCACGTTTCGACAAACGCCCCCGACGTTGTAAATACCAGATTCAGGTTAGTTTTGAATTTTAATCTCGTTTAGATATGTAGGTATGTAATTCTAATTACCAGCCGAGGTATTTATTCGATGTATCGATGTGATTTGCGATACAGTAGTAGCAGAATGGATAAATTATCAGGTCGCAGTTCGCAGATGGGAATGCGTAATCCGCCTTCGTTTATCAGAACTCCTAGTCGAAGATACCAAAGACGAATCGTCGAGGGAGCTGCAGATAGTAAGTTTTTAATGATGATAATTTCAAGGGGTGAAGTTGGAAGGGAGGTGATGAGTGTTGAAAAAAAGATCAAACACCAAATGAATTAAATTTTGGAACGATGAAAAATTACTGAATCGAACTCTATTTTGTTTATTATACGCTTATTTGGCCCCTTCTCCTCGTCAAAAATCCCAAAAAATTTTGGTAAACTTTTTCAAGTTCTAAATTTTTTGTTCTTCAGTAGAGGTGGATGGCACTGTTCATGATTTTGAGTGAAACAAATTTAGATGCATAATAATCTGAAATATTGCCTAATTTTTTATTCTGAAAATTTATTTTGAAGAAATTTCATTAAAAAATCGTTCAGAAATAAAGCATCTCGTGCTAATTCGTCTGAAATATTTTTTGTATACCTACCTCAAAATATGTGCAATTTTTTCAATACTTTACCTGATGTAAAAAAAAATATATATTTTTAACAAAAATTGAAATGAAAAAACACATTTAAAAAAAACGCTTTTAGAAAAAAAATGAGCGCGAAACGCAAACAATTACTCCTCAACTAACTACTCTTTAATAAAATTCAAAAAATCGGTTTTGAATAAAAAACTATTTTTGAACATTTTTTTCAAAATTTTGTTTTGGTTAGGTCAAATATAAAATATCTACCAAAATATTGTCTAACAGATTCAAAAAAAATTATCAAAATTTCAAACAAAAATTCTTTTGACAAAATTTTAAAAATTTATCTTTTTTACTTTTGAAGAAAATTTTAAAGAATTAAAAAAAATTGTACAAAACCCAAAAAATTATCTTTTAATAAAATTGAAAAATATTATTTTCTTTTACACAAAATAATGAAAAAATGAGATCGATTTTTTCCAAAAATTAAATTTCAGTTTAAAAATGACAAAAATATTGAACATTTTTTTTGGTTAAATATGCGATTATAATTTTTTTGCTCGAAATATGTAAAAATATGTGTTTTCAAATTTCACCAAGTTTTTTATCTCAATTTTCAATCATAAAAATTTTCATAGTTTTTTTTTCATATTCTAATATCAAAAATGCCAAATAAATTGAAATTATTTTCAAATTTTTTTCAGAATTTTCAAAAGCTTACCATTTAAAACCTTCAATTTTGCTTCGAAAAATGTTATGTTTTTAATAAGCAAATATTTTTTCACAGTTTTTGAAACTTTTGAGAATTCAAATATTCAAACTTATCAAATTATATGTACCTACTTATAAAAAATTTCAATATTTTACCTACTTTGTAAAAATATTGTTTTTAATATTTTTTTATATTTTTCAAAATGCTAAAACTTATCAAATATGTTTATTTTTTAAACCACAATTCAAATTTTCAAAAAAATTTATTTAAAACTACCTAAAATGAAGTGTAAATATTTTTTAAATTGAAAAATTTGTTAGAAAAATTTCAAAAATAGTTTTCAAATTTTCTTTATTAATTTTCTTGAAATTTGAATAATGTAGGTAGTTAGGTACCTACTACGTAATACCTACCTAATTTTTTTTCATTTAAATTGTTTTGCAATTTTAAATCTTTGTTTTTCTAATAATTTCTCTATTTTTGAAAAAGTTTTGGAAATTTTATTCAACAATTTTGCACAAACTTTTTACCTACTTTTGCAAATTTTGTCATTGTTCTTAAAATATGGAAGTCATTTTTTTCGAATTTTTTTGCTCACTTTAAAAAGAAATCAAGGAGTGAACATGCTCATTTTTTTTAAATGGTCAAAACGACACGGAAATTTAGCATTCGTAACCCCAACTTTAAAAATAAATTATAGCAGGGTATCTACTGGTACTGGAAGTAGTGAAAAATTGAAAAATAGATTTGAATTCAACTATTTTGTTTATTTTTACATGAAATATGTTTTTTTTGTGAAAACATCCCCCTCCCCCAACCTCTTTTTGAATGACTAAGGTTGAGGAAATACTGAGATCGTTTTCGTTTTCTTTTTTTTAATTGGTTCACTTTTAGTTTTTTATTCTTCCATTTTGCATTGTTGAAAAAACGTGTTTTTTATTGCATACCTATGTACTTATAATACTGCCTTTCTCATATGAAATTTTTTGAAAGAATTTTTTTCCTAATTTTTAAAAATGAGCCTTATTTTAGTTGACTTTTTGATTGCCAATTTGTTCCTGATAGGCTGATGCAAGTATTTTTTGAAGAAGTGGTCTTTTGAAAAGTAAAAAGTAGTGATTTTAGGGGAAAAATTCCGGAGGTAAAAAATTCTCGCCCAGTTGCCCTCCTCATCGCCTCCCACTCTTACTTCAATTTAGTTTCCAGCCACACAAAAAGGACGAAAGATAAAACAAAATACGAATCGGGCTAAAAAGAAAATGAAATTATCAATTTGGTCTTTTTTCGGCAAATTAATTTTTACGATCTCATTTGGTAAATTTTAAGTACTAATCCGACTGCGAGTGAATTTTCTCTCGTAAAATTTTCTCTACTAAAAAGCTTGGGAAAACTAATCCCGTCGCCATTTACTGGGGTAATTTTTCTAAATCACCAGAATCATCCGATTTGAATAATTTCGCAAAACTGGATAAAATTTCGCAAAGGTCGATTGGAAATAAAATGGCGCCTAGGTTGAGAAAATTTATCCGTTTAATTTGATTTTTTTTTTCTTCGTCGAAGGAGGAAAAAGCTAAGGGAGCTATGAACGTTCAATGTAACGCGAAATTGAAAGTCGACGTGTAATACTCGTTTTTATATCGTTTCAGCGCCAAAAATCGAAGACAAAGTATCAGTTAAGGAAAATGTTAACGTCGAAGAGCCGAAAAGCGTTTACGTAGCATCTTCGACAACAAATTCGTAAGTGGTCGTATATTTTCGATTGTTATAAATTAAAAGAGTCGAGTAAAAAATCGATCTAGCGAGGTAGAAATGAAACTAAGGCCCGATGTTTTGTACTTATGCGTTCGAGTAGATTCTACATTCAACGAAGTGATTCGCCGAGAAGTACGAGAAGCGCGCCTTGGAGCGTTTGGAGCACGACAGGACCTCCGAGGAATTCGTATTCTAGTCATTCGCCTCGAAGTGTTCGTTCGGCCGGACCTCAGGTACGGTTGACTCATGCTCGGAGATCTTCCAGCGTAGAAAGTCAGAGCAGTACGGATTCTAGACCTTGTAGAAGGTAAGTTCGAGCTTCGGGTTTGAAATAAATGTCTATTTATGAAGTGCATTGAGTGATGTAACGGGGTTTTCAGGCATAAGCATAAGAATAATAAACGTGGATCAGATAACGAGAGCGATCTATCTAGATGTTCGAGTGAGTTGAATTTTTTTCTCAAAATTTATCACGTGATCCATTGAGAGATGATTTAATGGCGAATTATTTCAGGCCAACATGGACATAGTCACAGAAGACACCGACATAGAAGCAGAAGATCATCGGGTAGCGAACAAGAACACCATAGTCATCATGGGAACCATACGAGGTATAAAAATATTCTACCGGTAGGCTGATTTTTTTATTTTTGCACCTTTTCATCATTTTAATCAATATGGTGGTCGATTAGGTATAAATTAATAGACTCGGAAGGCCAATGGAAAGAAGTTCAAAGAAGACAAGCCGAAGGAAACAGTGGTATCCATGAAGCCACCGTCGTTCGACCACGATCCGGTTATATCAACAGTGGTATCGAGACCGAAAGCGAACATTCGTCTTGTCATCATCATCGACGAAAGCACAGAAAACACAGGTACCTAGTCAGCGATTAATTTTGAGGTTTAGTTTTGCCCCAGTATAATAATATTATTTTTTTAGATCTCGTTCTCGATCTCCTGAAAGTGGCAAACCTCATTTACCAGACGAACTAAAACAACATTTGGAATTCCAATTAGTAGATACCGAGGGTATGTCCGAAGATCAATTACGCGAGATACCATACACGGTGGTCAAAACAAACGCTGCGAAAGCCGTCCGTGTTCGATTATCGTCATCTGGTAAACCGAAAGTACACTCGATTCGAAGAGCTAAAAAGTAAGTTGTTTTTTTACTCCTGTAGAATGTTGTAATCACCTTTTGGACGAATCAGTTTTGAAAATCGATACATTCATTTGAGTGGTGGGGTGTCAAACACGTACATTCCACTAATTAAGTCGGCGTAGGACTGTTGACTGATTTCAATGAAATTTTGAAAGAATTTCACGACATTTTTAATAATTTTCGTTAATTTTCAACAATATTTTTGATTATCGCACAATTTTGACGGGGTTTCAAATTTTTTACATTTTCAAAATGTTCCAAGTCCAAAAAGTCATCAAGGCTGACAAAATTTCGTGACGAAAAATTTTCCTGGCCACCAGTCGTAAGATATATTCATGTCAAAAAAAAACGTAGGTAGTCAAACTTTTAATCTCCAGACGTGGCCCCTCATCCACTCCCACTTTGTTATCAAATTTTAAAAAATGAAGTGAATTTTCAAAATTTTGGAATAATTTTTTTAAATTTTCAATCGAAAAATTACCAGAAATATTGTTAGGGTAGATTTTTTACCATTTTATTTTCAAATTTTCTTTGAAAAATCAGAAAAAATGATTTTGAAAAAAAGTGTTATTAAAATGGACATTGATGAAAAATTCTTTTCCAATTTTCTAGTCAAACATTTCACCAAACAATCGGTAAAAATATTGTAATAACTGTTCAAAAGTTATAAAAAAACGTCGAAAATGTCTTAAATTGTTGAGACTTCCATAAAAATCATTTAAAATTCAAAAGATCATTGTAATCGTCGAAAATTTTGTAAAAATTGTTGAAAATTTTAGAAAATGTTGCGAAAATTCCATCAATTTTTACTTAAGTCTACGAGATTTCCAAAGTATCTACGAGTATTTCATGATTTTTTTTCACCATTTTTATAATATTTCTCTTGATTTTTGTGAACATTTCGATTTCGCGATTTTTTTTCATATTTCGAATGTTTTTTAATAATAATTTCAACAATTTTTACGAGATTTCCCACATTTTTCAATTTTCATGGTTTTGTGCGATTTTTGTTAACCTTTTGACAGTTTTAATAATATTTTCCATAATTTTCATGATTTTTTGATACTTTTTCTCATATTTCAAAGGATTATTGTGAAATTTTTAACTTTTCTCAGTTTTCAATTTTCCGGGCATTTCTACGACATTTTTACCAATTTTTATGGCAATTTTAGTAAAGCGTGTCATCAGCACGAAATAACGAAAAAAACACGAAATTTGGTCACAAAAGCAGGTTAAACTGAAAAAATGTTAAAATCTCAGCTTTTACTTTTTTTGGCAAAAATTTTCGCCCTCTTTTCGCTTGGGCTCAATACATTCATTTTTATTTTTAAAACAAAATGGTAAATTTTTTCAAAATTCTGTATAAAATTATATCCAACCGACCTTTGAATTAGTGGAATCAGTGGCATATTGGAGCGGGGGCTGACGAGAGAAATGTTGGAAAAAATGATAAAATTTCAACATTTGAATGTCTTTTTTTACGAAAATTTTCACTTGGACTTGCACTCGATCAATTTACTTATTTCATTAAAATTATGGGTATTTTTACCTAAAAGAATTATCGATTGCGTATTGTTCTCACTTTTACTCCCATTTTCAAAAAATGAAGTAAGCCTATTATACAATGACTGATGAGTATTTTTAGGCACCTAAAAACTTTTCAGCTTTACTTTCGAAATTTTCAAAATCTTCATTCTTACCACATATCATAAAATCTGTACTATAATTGTAGCGATGTGATCAAAGAAAATATATCCGGTTGTAACGAAGACAGTCCACCACCTCCCTACAGCGAAAGTCCAATACTATCGGATCTCAGTAATAAAACCACCAGCACCAGTACGACCGCCTGTACAGCCACCGGTGACACCAGTAAACAAATTTCGTCGCATTTAACAAGGTACACAAATACAACCCAACATATAAATACGAATACTTGCGAATTTATTATTTAATCGTCTATATACGAGTAGTTTAGCGAATTTATGTGTGTCAAATGTGTGTAAATAAATGTAGCTGTGTAGTTTGGTGTTTTATGCTGTTGTACGTTGTACTGCGATGCGAAGTGGAACTTTTGTTGGTATTTTGTCGGTACGAGTAATAGATATAAGTCTGAGTAGGGCTGGGTGAGCAGGGCAGCAGTAGAATATATTTATGGATGTTTTCTCGTCGTAGATACGTATATTTTACCTGAAAATTATTATACGAAGTGACTCTTTTTCAAGCCACTAGCGACAAGTGCTTTTTCATTTTTTAAATGGCGGTTATATTTTTTACTTGGGAGAAATTTACTGCCTTGGTGGTTGCGAAATTTTTAGTTATTCGAGAATTGAATGTTTATGGGGGGAGTTTTTTGTAATGGTTTGATCGAGTATCTGTTTAGAAGGATTATTGTTTGATTTTTTTGAAAAATTATTTAGATAAAAATAGAATGTTGTTTCAAATAATTGATCAATTTCAAAATTTTATTGAAAATTTTTAGTGCTGGATCGAGGTTCTTTTGGATGATTTAATTTAATTTTTTTACAAATGAAAATTTGTGGGAAATTTTTATGAAAAAATATGTAGAATAATTCCCTTTTATTGAGGTTTGGTGATTCCGTTTTTTTTCAACGTTACAATTTGTGTAATTAATTAAGTCTGTTATTGTGATGATAATTTTACATTTTTTTTCTTATCCTCTATTTTTTTTCCGGTAAACTGGTTTTGAAAATTTCTAATAATTATAAATTTATAGATTGGTATCCATTTTTCTTTCCTTGCATTTTTTCCAAAACTGGTTTCGAAAATTGATTTTTTTATGGGATCAAAATTACAAACGATTAAATTTAAGTCTGCTTCTTTACTCTTTTGCAAATTGATTTACTTCTTGTCTACGAGCATAAAATTATGAATAGCTAATTTTTATTCCTTGCATTTTTTTCGAAACTGGTTTCAATAATGCTTTTTTTTTTACTCATTTTTTTGTTAGTAGGATAATTAAATTTTTCTCCATAAAATGGGAACGTTAATAGTCTGGTTTAAATAATATTAATATTTGGAAATATCATGTGGGTCCCACAATGTGAAAATTATTCATTTTATTTGTTTAATTATCAGGGTTCCATTGCATTTGAAATCTGTAAACTGCTAGAAAATGGGTGTAGCAGGGAGAGGTGAAAATAAAACAGCTGATGATAGATTTATTAAGTAGGCAGTTCAATATATCAAATCTTCTCTGTCATTTCGAATGATTTTTCAAAATATTTTTCTTCTTAATTTACTTACCTGTTCGTTTATACGTTGCATTTATAAAATTCCCGCGAACCACGAAGGGAAATATTATTCTGTATTTCAAGTATTTAAGGTGCTTTTAATTAGCACCTTTTTTCTTCTAAGTTCTGTTTTGTTTTATTGTAAATTTACATTAATATTTTAATTAAGTATATACAAAATACAATGCACTTTTGAAAATAGGTAAATAGGTATTTGATACAATTTTCTTGTTTTATTTTACAGAGTATCTAGTCATGTGATGAGAAACAACAATGTTAATCAAAAACCGTCTTGTTCAGCTTTATATGGCAATCCTTCCACGTTGCTGGGTCATCCTCATTTCACAACTGCATCAAATCACACTAAAGAAATTCCAAATGGCAACAATTCTTGGTAAATCTGCAAACAAATGAAATAATAATTAATTTAATATAATTTCGTTGGTAAGAAAAACAATTAAGGAATAATTTTTTTTTTATTTTGAAGGATGTCGAATGGGTCAAATTTTCCAGATGCAATGGTAGTTGGGTTACCACCTCAGCCTCATTCGCGTAGACCTTATAGTAATTCTCATTCCGATCTCTCATTAAATACTTCTCGATCTAAGTAAGTTTTTTGTGTATTTATGAATTTTTAGTTGTTCCCCTAAAAATATAATCAATCAACAGAACGTATCATGAAATTTTTTAATATATTTTTGAACATCTTGAAGGGGGTGGCAAAATCGACCTTTGTTTTTATTTTCCCTTTCTTGTTAAAAAAAATTGATATGAGTATACTTAAAATTCAAAATATTTTGCAGTTTTGACTAAAATTAGAAAATTTTCTCAATTTTTGAGTAATTTCCAACAGTTTTTTTTTTAATTTTTCAACATTTTTTCACAAACTGAAAACTTTTTATGAATTTTAACCAATTTAAAAAAGTTTTGAATTAAAAAAAATGTGTTTTAAAAATATTTGAAATGCTTTAAAATTCTAGATCTTTTGCACTTTTGACAAAATTGAGAAAATTTCATCGATTTTTGAGTAATTTTCAACAAATTTTCATAAATGTTTCAACATTTTTTCACTATTAAAAAAATTATAAAAATTTTAAGTTTTTAAAAATTTTTAAATATAAAAAAATGTGTTTTAAAATTTTTTTTTAATTTATTGAAGTTTTCAGAAGTTTAATAGATTAATTTATACCTTTAAGTCTCCAAAAGTCCAACAAAGTATTGAAAAGTTGAAAAAAAGGTGACGAAAAAATGGATCAAAAAAATGAAAGCAAAAAATTTCAGAATAATCTATAGCTAGATATTTCCTTGTCAAAATTTCTAATCACTTAAAATTCTATACTTTTTGCAATTTTGACTAAATTGAGGAAATTTTATTGATTTTGAGTAATTTTCAACATTGTTTCAACATTTTTTCACAATTGAAAAATTCATGCAACTTTTAACCAATTTAATGAAACTTTTAAATGTATAAAAATCTGTTTTAAAAAATCAAAATATTTGAAATTCAAGTTTTTTTTTGGTATTTTGGCCAAAATGAGAATATTTGATCAATTTTGAATATTTTTAAACAAATTTTTATGAATGTTTCAACATTTTTTCACAATTGAAAAATTTATATAAAAAAGCAATTCAAAAATGAAAACTCGAATGCAAAAAAATAAAATTTTAAATCAAAATACTTAAAATTCAGTTTTTTTTGACATGTTTGCCAAAATGAGGAAATTTTATTGATAATGGCAAATGAGTAATTTTCAACAAATTTCTATGAATGTTTCAACATATTTTGATTTCTTCCACTATTGAAAAATAACCAAATAAAAAAATTTTGAATGTGAAAAAATCTGTTTCAAAAAAAATTTCTAAATACCTATTTACCTACTTAAAATTCGAGGTTTGAATAAAATTAGAAAATGTTATCGATTTTCAGTAATTTTTAGCAAATTCTTATGAATGTTTCAACATTTTTTCACCAATAAATTTTTTTTATTAATTTTAACCAATTTTTTAAAAATCTTTAATGTGAAAAATTCTGTTTCAAACAAATTCGAAATACTTAAAATTTAGGTTTTTTTGCAATTTCTACTAAAATGAGAAAAATTTTGTGTTATTTTCAACAAATTGTTAGGAATGTTTCAATTTCGAAAAATTTATATGAAATTTCACCCAAAATTGATGTTGTACTCGTATTGAAAATTTTTTTCTCAAAATTTTAAATAAACCGTCAATTTTTTCACATTTAAAGCATTTTGAATGAAGTTTTCACATAGTTTTGCTATGTTTCACTTAATTTTATCGAAACATTATCAATTTTCCATAATTTTTATTTCCTAACAAACAAATTTTTCTCATCGCAGCCAAAAAGGATGGCCCAGCGGAGAAATCCGAGGAACTGTCGGGCTGCCTTGGTCACCCCTAGCCGAGCAGATACAATCGCCGTCCGTCAACAGTCTATACAGTACTCTAGACAGCAGCAGACGAGCTCCAATATTTAGCTCAGATTACAACAACACCAATCAAAACATCCTCGAGCATCGTTCGATAAACGGCAACGTATTCCGAAACAGTCCCAAAGCATCTCCTCAAGTCAGCACTCCAACTGCAGTCCAACAATCAGCCTCAGCAGCCGCAATGGCCAAATTCCAAGAAAACGAAAGGATGAAGAAACACCACACTCCGGCTGAAACCGGCGTCCTGCGTAGTTACACTAATACACCCAATGGTAAAGTAGCTTGGCCTAACGAACGTCAATTAGGTTGGCAACCGAAATCGATTAATGATAAAGGTCAAGGTCCCAACACGAGTCATAACTGGAGCAATAATTCGAATTGGAGTAACGAAGATTATTCGCAACAATGGAACAACACGTCGAATCTGGTACCTGGCGTGATCCCATCGCACACTTGGCAACCGCAGCCTCAACCTCCGATGAATTTCAGAAACAATGACCGAGGACCTTTGTTATTCGCACCGCAACCTCAGATGCATCGAATTGTTGGTATTTCGAAATTTTTCTAGAACTATTTCCAAACGATAATTTAATCGTATTAATGAATTTTTTGGGTAATTTCAGAATGAAAACGTGACAGCCGAAGCAGCAGCAGAAAATAAATCCAATTTTATTAATTTCATTAATAACAATCAAGCCACTAGTCCGAATAACAATTCAGCCAATATGCAGCAATCTATCATACCCGAGGTCAACTCGAGAACCAATATCCATCCAGGATCTGGCAGGAAAATGGAAAACACACATCCGAATGGCGAACCCTTCATTACTTCGGGCAATACCAACATCAACGATAGTAATAATAATCAAAATCAATCCAGCCAAGATTTAGTTAAACAATTTATCCAAGAAATGAGCACCGAGTTGTAATGAAAATCGATCCCATTGAAAATCAACTGTTACTTACCTAAAAGTATTATTTTATATTTTTCTACGTCGATTATTTTATATCGAATTCGTACAATTATTTTCTTACGTACATCGTTTTTTGCTCAGCACCGAATGTATTAATTTTTTAATCATTTTTACAGCTAAGTCAAATTTTTTATTTTTTGTTTTACTTTTTCCATCCATTATATGTTTACAATTGCGATCTTATTTTTTGTATTTATTATTTCAATTTGTATGTGTCTTTTTTTTTTTATATGTACAAAATAACGACAAATCAAAAATAATTCGTTGTATTTTTTTCATTTACACGTTGACGTATTTTTGTTGTGATACTCGTAATATTTTTTATTTTTAATTTTACAGTTCGTGTTTCCCTGAATTTTTTTCATTTTAAAAAGGAAAAAAAATTGTAAATATTTTTATGTTTTTAATGTCTCCCAGTAAATTGCATTTTTCAAATCAGATTGGTGTTTTTATTTCAAACGAATGTATTTTTTTTAAATAAAAAAATATTTTTTAGGAGTACTTCGATTTACAAAAAAAATGTTGAAAGAATTAATTTTGTTTAAAAATTGAAAAATCTTACCATAATATTAATAATTCCACGTACAATTTACTCACTTGAAACTAGAAATTAATTTTCACGAATAAATAATTATTTCAACATCGTAAACCGAACAAAAAACCCATCTTGATCTTCACGGTGAACAAATTACTCAACGTAACTTACGAGACAACTCACCTACCCAAGACATTGACCGCAACTAACTCAGGTAAGTGGAAGAATATCACCAAGACGAGCACCATGGCCAGATTCGATGCAATTCCAGTAGTACTGGGAACATCTTTCGAGTTTTAAATAACAGTGCCTTTGGTCAGAGTTGGAATTTGATATAAAAGTATAATATAGAGCGTAGAATTAAAACTGGTGTAATTATAATTAAGGAAGGATGTACGTTAAACGATAAACGAGCTAGGAAAGGCGCTGAATAATAGCAAGTGATACCTAAACCGGATTCGAAGTCAAGAGACCAATGATCTCGTAAATTTAACGTACTGCGAACTACATTTTTTTACGACGAGTTCATGAGAATAAATTTTCACCAGTGGTTGAGAATGTTTTGATGCTCGAACCGACCGAATGCAAATGCTCGGTTTAAAAAGAAACACAGCTTGGGAAATTTTATGCAAGTATATTGATACCTCCTGCAAATGAATGCGTAAGTATAAAACAAGATGCATTAATTTTCTGCTACTAACGTAGGTAATTAATGGATCAACAACCTGAGCAATCATTATTTCAAAATAACAAGTTTTCCTTTCGAAGATAATGAGCTATCACCTGTAGCAGAATAGAATAGGTTTGAGATGATTTGAAAATTTTCATTACATGGTATCTATTACTTTTTTAATACGTTTGTACCATGTAGACCTACCTACTGGTTTTTGAATGATTAGAGAATACAATCGGTGTATGTAGATAATTTGAAAATTCCAAGTGATGGTCAATTTCCATGTACTTAAATAAATTGAAATACGAGGAGTGCTTCGAAACCAGATTTTGTTGGTCGTTTTACTGAACTATCTACTACATTGGATGAAAATCAACTCGGCATACAACTCCGATGATTACTAATTGAAAAGAATGAAAAATTGGCGAAAATTTGCGTCATGAATGGCTATTTCTGCATTAATTATTCATTTAATTGTAAAAACAAATAAACAATAGCGCCAATGGATTCGTCGTATCAAAAAACCGTGATTTTGACAGTTGGCACGATCATTTTGAGTGAAAAAACTATTAAAATGATGATTACTAATTATTAAGAATTAAAATGGCGAAAATTTGCGTCATAAATGGCTATTCCTGCATTAATTATTCGTTTAATCGTGAAAACAATAGCGCCAATGGATTCCTCGTATCAAAAAAACCACGATATTGACACTTTGTACGATCATTTGCGTGGTTGTAGTGATATGAATAAATGTTTAAAAAACGCCTTATAGGATATGCAGTCAAACTTACATCGGTGCAAGAGTTGCATAATCATAGATTGAAAAATTGCCCTAAAACTAAGGTCCTCATGAGTCACGACGACTTGAATTTTAGGACAATTTTTCAATTTGTGGTTATGCAACTCCTGCACCGATGTAAGTTTGGCTGCATATCCTATAAGGCGTTTTTTAAATATTTTAACCAATATTTTTGCAGGCAGAATTTTTTTCTCAAAGCTAGTCTTAGGTCCGGGTATCGATGATAAGTAAGTTTTTTCATCTCAAATCTAATCTTAGATCTGGATATCGCTGATGAATAATTTTTTTTTCATCTCAAATCTAGATTAGGACATAATTATCGATGATAAGTGATATTTTTTTCATCTCAAATCTAGTCTTAGGTCCGGGTATCGATGATGAGTAATTTTTTTTCACCTCGGTAACGATGATAAGTAATTTTTTTTCCATCTCCAATCCAATTTTTTCATCTCAAATTTAGTCTTAGGCCTGGGTATCGGTGATAACTGATAAGTAATTTTTTTTCATTTACAATTTAATTCTAGGTCATGGGTATCGATGATAAGCATTTTTTAAAAATCTCAAATCTAGTCTTAGGTCCGGGTATCGATGGCAAGTAATTTGACCATACGAAGTGTCAAATCCATGGCTTTTTGATGCGAGGAATCCATTAGCGCTGTTATTTTCACGATTTAATTAATAATTAATGGAGAAATTGTCATTTATGGCGTAATTTTATTCTTTTTATTATCATTTTATTTTTTCACTCAATTTTTACCCCGATTTAATTAGCGAACGGTGGTGCGAGGTGGAAGCGGCCGAGTAGGTACAATGAGGTTGTAAAATTTGAAAATGAAATTAGTTTTTCGCAGTGGTGCCAACATGAGGAAAATAAAAATAGATAAACAGGTAGTACGACTTATGGAAACCCTAAAGGTTGGTTTGAAGGGTGAAAATGGGGTATACCGAGGTCGTAGAATTTGAAAATACAATTACTTTTTCGCAGTGGTGCCCTCCTACCAGAACACGCTGTATAGTAATTTCGAAGAAATTGTCAGCTTTTAGAATATTTTGTGTACCAAAGGTGCTTACGATATTAATTCGAGCATATTTATTTCAGATTCCCGATACAATAAGACAAAATGTCAAAGACTGTATCCAATTATATGATTTCTTATATCCAAGTCCAGCGAGTCTTAAAGTAATTTCCGCTATCACAATCGCCTCTGAATTATGGTACGAAGGAATCATTAAAGGTCGGTATCACCTGAATCAAAAAATCATCCTGAAAAAAGTAACACCTTGAAGTGTGGATCCTCAATTAGAGAATTCTTACAGTACGACGCAAATAAAGTTTTAAAAAATTTCTACGAATTTTCATACGGTGTGGATGATGACATTCATTATGTTCGCACGGCCCAGCGAATGATGAATTCTTCAAGTTTTTCTAATATGGAAAAATTCCACATTGTTTGCAAATACTCTTTTGAGAACCACACCAGAGAATTATGGCCATCTGAGTCGGCGAATATAGATTTGAACAAAATTATTAAAACTCATTCCGGAGCTTATAATTTCAAAGAAACCATTGATGAAATGAGACACAATTTTATGACCTATCCATCCACTCTCAGTATATTGGACTTGTTTCTTCAAAACGAACTTCATCGTTTACCCAGGCAATACACATAGTTTTACATGGCGCGGTGTACTTTTTTCATCGTCGAAGGAAATGAACGATCGTTTCTTCAAACACTTGATGCCGAAGTAGCGACTGGTTTCGATTCGAAAATGATGTTATGTCATTGTCAGTAACCGAAGAATGATTGATGATTTGCATGAAGCAAGAATTTTTCCATGATCTAATGAACTTCGTGAATGCACTTGTATCAGCAAAAAAAAACTGTATCAGTAAAAAAGATTCTTAGCGATTCTTTCAAAAACTTGTTAATTAATGCCCCAAACAAAAATGACGTAACACGCTTTACGATTAAATACAATAAAACTTTACGATAGGTTTGAAAATTTACAGGTAAAGTTGTGTAAAGAAATGGTCCAAAGGAGTCCACTTACTACTCCTATGCTAAAAGAGGAACAGTGGTTTTTCGATGAAAATATTCTTGCCTAAAAATTGACGTATTCAAGCTTTGCTGAAGAATCAATACAATATCATCGCGCGTTTTCAATAGAAATCATTATTTCCAGGACAAAACTACGAACCAACAAACCCCTTTCATCTCCAACATTAATTTATTTAATTTCCAAAAAAAAACAGAGCATAACAAATATAAAAAATAAAAATAAATTAAAAACAAAAGAAAAAAATAGTAATAAATTAAAAAAGAAATCATAAAATAGGCAAAAAACGCAACTATCTAATTTAATAACAACCATTCGTTCAAACATAAATAATCATATAAAAGTAAAAATCATTTAAAAAAATAAATCATTCGAAAGAATCTAATACAATGCTATCCTCACTAACGATAATTGTTCGCGTTAATTATTGAATTGCTTTGAAAGCACTTTAAACTATCTCTCATATTACAGTCGATTCACCATCTACGAGATTTATTGGAAAAAACACCATACTTGGAAAAAAATTTCGTATACATATTTCACACTTATATGTAGGTAAATCTTAATCATAAAATTATAAAATTAAACAATCACAACACGGAAAGAAAAATTGGGGGAAAAAGAAGCATCTCTACAATTATCATTCTAAAACTCTACATCCTTCAACAAAATTACATAATATAAAAATTTACAAAACAGTCTTTACGTAATAAATAAAACCCGAAGTTTACACAACGAGACGAGACGAGAACGAAAATTAAAACATATATACATTATACCATATAGTATAAATATAACATTGAAAGATGAAAAAAAAAGAGAGAAACAAGCGGTAATATCAAGACAACCCTTTCGTTATTTACAAATTCAAGGAACAAACGGCACAAGACGTTTTCTGATGATAACAATAATTTGTCAGCTGAGACGACTTGTACGATTGCGTGTCTTCTTCGGATATCGACGTATCAAATGGGAACCACGAGCTGCTATCAAGGTTTTCAAATCCGGCGTCATTTTCCAAAGGTTTATTTTTACTTTTGGACGATGAAATGGTTAAATTACGAAAACCAGAGGCTGCAGCTCCGCATTCTACTCACATTACCTAGAATGAGATAATTGATTTTTGATCGAATGTTTCGTTAATTACGATAAATTAATAAGGAAGTTGGATGCGAAGTTGGTTTTAGATTTTAATGAAATCTCGAGAACTTGGTTATTCAGTCGGTGCTAGTTGAAATTTTAAACAACCTCCCCCCCCCCCCCCCCCCCCCGATTTTCATACTATCCACAAAATTTGAAAACGTAGGATATGCTTTCGCTCTTTGTTCTATTTACATACAAATCATTTCTGTACATCAGCCTACCCACTTTTTTTTCCTAATTAAAATTTCAAAAAAATTGTGTTTGTCTAACAAAATGTTTAAAAGTCGGCATTATTTCTAAAAAATTTTACTTTCAAAAAGGCAGTAAGAATCTGAAAAATTTTCCAAGTTCAAAAGTCAAAATTTTTTGACTGAAAAAATGCCTAGAATTCGGTATTACCTCTGAAATCTTCTATGTTCAAAAAAACAATGAAAATCTCAAAAAATTTTTAAGTACAAAAAAGTCTGACAAAATGTCTAAAAGTCAATTTCTGAAACTTTCCTAGTCCGAGAAATCTGCCTAACAAAATGTCGGACAGTTACCCTAATTTCTAAAATTTTCTAAGTTTAAAAAAGTCTGACAAAATATCTAAAAATTAGTGTGAATTCTAAATTTTTTTCGTCCAAAAATTCTAAAGTGTTTGTCTGACAACTCTGAAATTTTTCAACGCCAAAAAAACAAGTAGAAATCTTAAATTTTTTCCAAGTTCAAAAAAGTCTGACAAAATGTCATAAGGTCAATTTCTGAAACTTTCCTATTCCGAGAAATCTGCCTGACAAAATATCGAAAAGTTACCCTAATTTTTAATAATATTTTCAAAGTCCAAAAATATCTGACAAAATATCCAAAAGTCAGGGGTCGAAAGCATGTCGCTCAAAATCTGTCGGCCGATTTTCGTGGTTTTATTCTTGGATAGAGCATATCCTATGCTAAAATTGGTTATTTTTTGCACTAACTTTTCTCAATGACTCTAAAATGAGATGGATTATTCTAAAATTCTTTCAGCTGTATCTTCATTTAATTCTTAAGACATGAAAAAAATCCAGTTAGTGTTCTACTGTTTTTACTCAAATATTTTTCTTATGACTGAGTTAATTGCCTAAAATTTATTCCTGGATTTAAAATCATTTTTGCTATCGAGACGAAAAATTGTCATACCTCGACCCAGCAAAATGGACGCCAGATTCGCGATCAGCGACCTCGAATTAGCAAATAAGCCAAAGTTCAGTTCGAGCAGACGATAAAATCAAAATAATTAAAAAATACCAAAAATGCCTCGTGAGCGGATTTGAAGAAAATTTCAAAATTTGTTTGAAAATGGGACAGTTTAGGGGTCTAAAATGACAGAGTCTAATACAACGATTCCAAATCTGCTCTCGATTTTAAAATCTGAACAATATTCGCGAAGATATTGGTGGTGAAAGTTTTAACCAATCAGAATGCTTCCTGACCCTCATCTTGAGTGCTTTTTTTTGACAATTTTTGCTAAATTTCAGCTTCAAGAAGACCTATGAAGTCGGTTAAAGGGTCAAAATAGGCTAAATCGAAGTCGTAGAATACAAATTTATCATTTAAAAATTTCAGAATTGCCGACTTCGCTAGATACAAATTTTATCTCGCAAGGTTGGCAACACTGCTTGAAACAAATTTGAAATTTGAAATCTACAACCTCGAATTAGCAATACCAGACACCCAACATAATTCTTTAGGCCATCTGGAAGCTGTAGTAATACTGCAAAAAAAGCACTGAGGGTCAGGAAGCATTCTCATTGGTCGAAAACTTTCACAACCAATATTGTTCCCGATTTCAAAATCGAGGGTAGATTTGGAATAGTCAGGGTTGACTCTGTCACCTTAGACTGCCCATTTCTGAAAAAATTTTTAAATTTTCTTCAAATTCGCGCATATGAGCCATTTTTGGTATTTTTTGAATATTCTTATTTTATCGCCTGATCGAGCTGAAATTTGGTGAAGATTTTCTGGTCAGACTGAGAGTTCTATAAAAAAAAAAAAATGCTGAGAACCAAAATTGTGAAGGTTGAAATTCTCATTCTGCAACAAGATACTAGTTTTTTTCAAGGAGGCTTCGTTTTCGAAATTTTTTCAATCAACGTTTTTTATTGCCACCCTGCATAAATAATCTCAAAATTCTATCTCATCACTGCTTGGAAAAACTCTCTGGTATTTCAATTTTCAGCAATTGGCATTATTCGAACCAAACTCCAACTTCTGCATCAAATCCTTTCGTAATCTTCGATTGAAAATCACTTTTACCTGCAATACTTGACTAGCTTCGAACGTGGTACCAGGTCGAAGGATAATCGGGCGTGATACTTGACCAGATTCGACGCAAATCATATTGGGAAATTCATCATCGCCAAAATCACCGATATCTTTGGCTTTCTCCCAAGGATTCCAAATAACTATTGAAAAATAATAAATTAATCTCTGAACTACGTAGAACTTTAAGTACAATGCAGTATCATCTTCACATACCAGTATCGGATAAATTATATTTTAATATTTTCATTTTACGTCCAGATACCACATTGGTGATCATAATTTCTTGCGGGGTATTTTGATAAATACGATCAGTCCATTCGTCGATGGTAACTACTTCGCGATTTTCATGATACATTGTATTTTCTCTGGTCTGTGAAATAATGAAAATATTATAATACCAGAGCACCTTCTAAATATGCTAAATACCAACTCGATGCAAGTAATTTAAACTAAGCCAAAATAAACTAGTAAATCTGCTTTAAAATTACGATAAATTTTCGAGAAAATGATAAGCATCTACAACCAAAATAAAAAAAAAAAACAACAAACCCAACTACCTTATCAATATATGTGCAGCCCAGCAAACCGGTTATCTGACACCTTCTTACATCCGGTACTTTGAAATACGTATGCAATAATAAATAAAACGGACACATTGCTTCTTTACTAGGATTATAAACGGCTAAATTAAAATGTAATTCTTTTTCTCGTAAAATCAATCTGTAGGTTAATTTGAACCTGAAACATAACGCGATAATATCTCATTTAATACACAAATATGTACTTTATTTAGTCTTGAAAATTGCAACATCTACGAGTAAATAGGTATTTCGATACAAGTAGATAAACGAGAGCAAGTAATTTTTTTCATTATCATTAAAACTGCATATAATGTTGTCTAAATCAGGTTCGTGGACTAGTTAATCGACAAATTTCGCTAATTATGCGCAATATTTGCCACGATGGAGGCAAAATGTCGCGAAATATGCGCCAGTGGTTGAATTTTTCGATGCTTCGAGCCAATAACGTTGAAATAACCTCGACATTATTTTACTTAGATGATAATTTTTTTCAACTTTGGTAAAATTAGCGTATAAGAGAAGGGGAAATTTTTTACAAAGTGGTTCGGTAAATTTACTCGAAAAACGGTATATTTCAATGATAAAGAAGCGAATTTCATCGAGATTATAAATTTTAATTTCGAGCGATTTTTTTTTCTTCTTTGCGAAATTGCGGAAAATTGGACGAATTTTCGATAAATTTACATTCGGAATTTTTTTCAAGGTTGTCTTTTAATCGGTAAAATGTAAGCTAAAAATAGGTTTCCAAAGAAACCGATGTATATTTTTTTTTGTAGATTTCGAAATATATGGAATTTTTCAGTTTTAGGGGATGATTGGGAAGGGTTGAGAAGAGAGGTCGTTCGTTAAGTGGTGGATTTATAAACTTTTTTTTATCGATTATTTTATCAGAAATGATTTTTTAATTCTTTTAAAAAGGAGCGGAATTAGTTTAATGGGGGGGGGGGGGGGGGAATTTTGGGGGGGGGGGGGGGGGTGTAATTTAGAAGGAGCAGAGTCCATTTGGCAAGAAAAGGAATAATTTTCCGAGGGAGTGGCATCTTTTCCGTGATTGAATAATATAATGCATTAAGGAAGAGACTGAATCGTAACGCTATCTATAACTATAAAAATATTCGATACAGAAAAAGGGTGTCTGTCTAGGCTCAATAAGAATTATACGTAAATCACACATAGCAAGTAGGTAAGAATGTTATCACAAAGGTGCATGACTCATGATGCAACAACGCCATGAGTGAACAATGATCTTTACGTTATCGATTGAAACAGTAGATAACGGATTGTAAAAAAGAGAATTGCGAATAATCTCATCGAATCTTCCCTCTTTCTCCTATAGAAATCGGCAAAAATCATGAAACTGGCAACAAAAGCAGAAATGCATTACATACTGTATGTATTGCATTTTTTCAACTTTTTTCGTTTTTCCCCCTCAATTGATTATTGATGATTTCATGTTTCATCACAATTCGTCGAAATATAACTGAATCTGGCTCATCCATTTTACGAGAAAAAAGTAATAAAACAAATTAAATAGAAAAATAATTTTAAAGGTGAGAAGGGGGGAGTGTATCGTTTTTTATCCCCCTCAAAAAAAGAATGTATAGAGGTATGCAGTAGCACAAAAGTTGTGTCTAGATCTCAAAACGTGGTATAAATATAAAATTTCTTTGAAAATATTACCACTCTGACACAATATTTGAATTTTACCCAAGGGTGGGTTTTTTGAGAAAGGGGGTTGGTGGGGAGCTAGGGGCACTGCTTTTGACAATTTTTCATGCATTCGTGATTTGCATTCAGATCATAAGGATTTTCCTCTTGATTGCCTCCCCTCACCTTTTTTGTAATTTATGTAGTTCGTACATGACATCATTTTGTAGGAAATTTTATGAGAACATTTTGTTCTAGTACAATATATTACACTTTTTAAAATTTTGTATAATTCACCCCTTTTTTGGACTCCATCTTGGGGGGGGGGGTGATTTTTTATCATTTTCTAGAAAATCGTACGTAAAACAACGTTTCACTCAACTGTTTTTTTTTCATTTTTATTTGCTGAAAACAGACCAAATTCGTAACAAACACAAAATACTTAGGTATTTCAAGTTTTGGTAGTGAGTGATGCAGCTTTAGATCGAGTTTCTGAGAAATCAATGTTTGAAATGAAAAAAATTGTTGGAACTTTTACTTCTAGAATTGAAAAACGGACAACTTTGGGCCGACATTTTTTTCTGCGCCCTTTCATTTTTTTGAAGGTCCGGAGGGGAAGTGGGGATGTCCTAAATTAGTTGTATCATTTTATGAGTAATTTTACATAAATTATTTTTTGTTCTACGCCAAGCTTCGATTTCTCTCAAACGTATCGCGTGATTCGCAAAAAACGAAACACGAGTACCCCTCCCCCCACCCAATTGACTAACCGGGTGAGGACCGGTGATCATTAGAAACTCTTTCAAAACTTTTTCACAAAACATTTTTGCAACCTATTAATTTTTTTTAACTGCAGATCTAATTTTACTGCACAATTAACCATTTGACCTTCATTAAAATTGTGAAAATGTGAACAAAAAATTTTGAAAATTTTAGAAAAATTTTTCACCTAAAATGGCTTTACTCTACACGTTTTTACTGTTTGCAATACCATTGACGACGATTTTTCAAATTTACGTCGCATTTCAGGGGTCCTCAAAAATAATTTTTTTCGTTTTTCTAATAGAAACAATTTTTTGTCGAAATGATCTTATTAAAAATTTTCCAACTTTTGGCGATTTTTCAATGTTATTCCCATTTTTGGAAAAATACGCATAAGTAAGGTTTTCCTAATTTTGAGAAATGTTCGAAATTGGAAGAGAGCTCACAATGAAAAATTGCCAGCGATAATTTCTTTTCAGTAAAAATAGTCGTATTGAAATCATTATTTATTATTCATTACAGAAAACATTTTGCTCATCCGGAGTAATAATGTCATCTCAAAAAAACGAATGTTTGTAAAATGGCAATTAAAGAAACTCTTATAGACTACAGGATTTCGAACGTCATTTTGGGCACAATCTTTTGATCATTTTAGCTCATCTAAAGCTCATCAAACACATTTTTAAAAACCTCCAAAGACTCTACCTTCCAAAAATACCAATATTTTTACTCAATACTATTTTTGTTTCTTCAATATTCAACGTTGAAAAAACAGTTTTGACTTGAGACATTTTAACTTCCAAAAATTTTTAATTTTTCTGTTTTTCGAGTTACGACATTGACAAATTTCGACTTGCTTTAGATTTTCTAGGTCCTAGAATCCGTTTCTGAGGTTATTTTTACCCCTAACCGAAAATATGTTCTCCTGGGGTGGAGGATAAATCTAAAATTTATTGACGATATCAAGTGAGGTATCAAAATGTATGTTCTCAGACCCCTCGAGTCCATTTCTGACGTTATTTCGCCAAAAAAAAACCTAAGAGGTACCACAAGGGGATGGGACTCGAATCAAAATTCAAACAAATTTCAAGTTAGTTTGTAGATACTGTTTTTGACCGCAGGAAACAATTTTTGATTAAGTTAATTTGGACTAAAACCTCAACATGACCCGGAAAGACAGAAGGGAAGGGGGTTGACCACAAATCAACCTTTTGACATTATCGAGTGAGGTATCAAAAGGTATGTTCTTTGACTTCTCGAGTCCGTTTTCAGACGTTATTTTACTAAAAAAAATAATGTACTGGTGGCGAGGGGGGGCTCGAAATTTTGGAAAATTTCAATTTGGATGTCAATGTGCAGGTATGATTTTTAACCTCTGACATTCATTTCTGACGAGGAAATTGTCGACAAAACCCCCAAGGTGAAGATTGAACGGGGGGGGGGGAGGGGGTACCAAAAACAATATTTTTCGACGTTATCGAGTAAAGTATCAACACGAACATTTTTTCATTTTTTTGACCTCTCAAACACATTTTCTGACGTTTTTTTATTAGAAAAAAAAAATTAAAAGCAACTCTCGAGATGCGGTGGCTTAACTGAAAATTTTTGAAAATTTCCAATTAGTTTATCAACTTATCAAGCAGGTGTATATTTTTCAACCTCTGGAATCCATATCTGAATTAATTTCGACCATTATTCCTCTTTTGTTCTTTTTTTTTGCATTCAATAACATTAAAAACAGGCTCGCAAGGCCAATTAACGTAGGTATATTTAGACGTTGATACCTCGTCCTCGCTCGATTACATCAAAAAATTTGGATTTTTGGCTCTCCTCCTCCCTTCACTTATCTAGGACCCTTTCGGTAGCTTGACTTAAACTTACCTCAGAAATGTATTCCAAAGGTAAAAGAAAATACACAGTTAATATCTAATTCAAAAATTTTGAAAATTTTGATTGTGAACCCCCTTCCACGGGTCCAATTTTGGTTTTATTAATAAAATAACATCAGAAAGGGCTTAGGAAGGTCAAAAACCTACATTCAGAAAACTCCCTCGAGGGTGTTGAAAAATTATGAATTTCGCCCCTCCCCCTCCGTGAATCGCTTTTTGGGTTAGGTGATGAGGTAATTATTTATTTCGTCATTAACTAATTAATTAGAAGAAGCAACCAAGCGACAAGAGACAATTTTGTGTTGTTTCTGCGATTACATTTTTTTTGAGATATGACTTTATTACTGCCAATTACTTTCAAGATCTCTCATTGCCTTTTGGGGGGGGGGGGGGGAGGAGGTTGAAATTTCAAAAAAATTGATGCCAGTGGTAGTTTTAAATAATAACATCTGTTGAGAGACCATTTTTGGTGAAATTTTTCAATAATTTCCAGTTTTGAATTTTGTTGAATATTAAGACCAATTGTGGAGGAGTAAAGAAGGACTGAGTCGAAAAATGTGATTTTTACCAGATCGTTTTGTAGGTTAGAATAAACTTCTGAATTCCCACCCCCCACCCCACCACATTCAATTTTCAAAAAAAATGAAAAAACCCCAAAAAGTAATAAAAATCCGCCAACCAGGTGGGGAAGGTATCAAACCCGCATACTTACGGAAAATCCCACAAAGATTTCGTATAATCGTTGTCAAGAAGCGAAAATATAGCTTCAACGTCTCCACTGGGCAATCTCTCAGGAGGCTTTTCAACATTCCATCTCAAAATCCGAGCGAACCCATGTTGAGGGCCATAATTCCAAGGACCAAATTGAGCTGCAACAAAAACACAAAAATCTCAACTTTGCTCGTCCGCGTATAAAACGCGTTAAAAACGGACGACGAGTCCGAGAGTCGCATGCGAAAGAAATCATTGGTATCACGACGAACTCGAGTTAATGGTAAATTGAATTGAAAAACGAAATTGAGGTAAACCTACGCATCGAGCCAAAGATCACTATAAAAAGTTGCCATTAAGTAGTAATTATTCTTCGGTAAGATAAATTTTTAAACTAGCTTCATCCTTTGTCTCTGCCTACGATTTACCCTACTTTAATTCGTAGGTGTTGGTTTTGTTAGATGACTAATCAAGAATTTTTATTAGGAGAAAAATTGTCCGGCCAATAAACTCGAATCCGGCAGCACGATACTCACGAAATACTATAGGAATGCCTCCGCGAATAGCTTTCTTTCCGTCGAATATGGCTTGTTTACTGAAACAAAAACCGAGAAAAAAAAACAGAAAAAAACATTACAAAACATGTCAAGTGCACGTTCTCGAGCGTTTCGTCTCCGGCGTCTAAATACGCTAGAAATGAAAACGCGTCAAAAACATAAAAATGAAGATCTTAAGTATACAATATACGCGAGCTATGAAAAAAAAAAACACAAGCCAAACCAACACCATGTAACAAAACGTAAAAGGAGCCTGCGAATGAAAAAAAACACCCCGAATGGAATTCGTCGGTCGTTAGTGAAATGGTTTTAAAGGGAAAAAGGGGCGTCGCGTAGGATATTAGTCAAAAACGGATGACGCGAACCTTCTCCAAGCAAAAAACCTGTATCCTTGCGACAAATTTGGTTTCCTTGTATACACTCGCTTTCGCAGCATCCAGCAGTGGATAATCTTTGTACGAATAAATGAGTTTTGTGATTAAACCAACGCTACCATTATCGCCAGCCTCTTAATACCTTCGTAATTCTACTTCAACGAGTGAAAAAAACCCTCTAACTATATTTCACGTCGACTAATCCAAGTTACATTTCGAATAAGGCCAAGTATTTTCCACTTGCCAAGTATCACAGTATCGATAGAAAAGCTCTACATTCCAAATGTACTCGCAGGTTTTCCCCTTAAATCAGGGGAAATGGAAATACGAGTACACCACCGCGAAAAAAAAACTTTAAAGCACAATTTGAAAACTCCTCGAAAGGTGAATGATCCTTTATAACGACGACGACCTTTTAAAAACTTCCCCTGCTTCATCCCATACCCAGCCAAACTCTCGACTAGGTACTTTAAATAATTAACATTTTTCTAATTGCGTTTAAAACGTCGTTAATCGAACAAAACAAGGTAGTGACCGTTTTGGATTTTTGCTTCGAAAACTAGCCTAATTAGGGAACAAGAAGCCGAAGAGGATAGTCAAGTAAATGTAATATGTTGAAAGATACAACACGAAGAGGAACAGTAAGAAAGCCGGGCTTTGATTATAAGAAAAACTGACATCGTTTTCAGAATGTAGATTAATAGAGAAAGGATCTGAAACTGTAGCAAAAACTATACGAGCTACGACCAACATAAAGCTGCTTTTTCAAACTATAGGGGTTGTTTCTTCAAACGTTAAAGCTATACAACTTTTGCACGACGTATTCGCATTCGCCGATACCAGCAAAAAACACATCTAAGGGATCGTTTACAAGAGGTAGCAAATTAATTAACGCTATTTTTCGTATAAATATCAAATGGCCGGCGTCGTTGGGGTGCATTTCTCATTCTGTACGTTTTCTACGACGAAGCCAACTTGGCTAGAAGCAGGTTGAAAAAAAACTGCGGAATATAATTAGTAAATTAACGATTGAAATGGTATTGTGTAAAGTCTCCTTAGAGTTTGCTTCGATGACCCTTAAATTTAATGAAAGAAACTGGAAAATAAATTACATTTCGTTGAATACTTTTCAGAAAAATTACATAATTTCTTTTTCGCTGAAATAAAATTATAATTATAATTTTGTACGAATTCGCTATAAAATGCGACGAAGAAACTTTTACAATTTAAAAACGAATCGATGAAAAAATTTGTGAAAAAAAATTCCAAATTTTTGTACGAACAATCTTAGTTGAATACAAACGACCGTGAATAGAATCAACGAGGGGAAACGACTGAAAAAGTTATCCTATAAGATATTTTTCGGTAAAATAAAATCGAAGGTTAAATGTTAAAAAACATGCTTTAAAAACATGCCTCCGCTTTGAGCAAACAACAGTTGAAATTTTTAAAAACTGATTTCCTAATACTATGTTACAAGTGTGACCACTTTTTTTTCAGCAATTAAAAATATATAGAGAACACTCTGTGTCGGTGCTCTAATTTACAACTCACCTGACGAAGATTTGTTCTTGATTGTTTACTCGCCAAGATACCACGGTTGCTCCTATAAATCAAAATGATTGATTACGAATTTATTATCATACTTCAAAATATTAGATTAGATATTAGCAGAATTCTGAGTAAATAAAAAGTTGCATTTTACCATGTAAATTGATCGTACAAGTGGTGTTATTTCCTCTGTCTAAATTCACGACTGTAGAACCAGAAGACATTGTTGATCGATGAATTAAAATAAAAGTTGATAAAATAACGATTCTAAGAAATATTATGAAATAACTAAATAACAATTTCAATTGCACAAAACAATAAACCTCGCGGTTCGAACTATCGCGAACGTTAAACTTTCTGCAAATAAATCTTGATTTTGATTTTCTGTTGAACGCGAAGTTAGGGATTTCAGTGTTGCCAGATGAAATTCCGTTTTTGAAATACGTTTCATTTACGATGCAGAAATTTATCGAACCGTTTATAAATTTAAAAATATATTTTATATCTTTAAAATGATGTGTAAATGAAATAAAATGTTATTTCAATTCGTATACAAATGATCTGAATAAAAAAAATAAGTCAACGTTTTGTTTCTTCAATCTCGTAAAAATAAGGAGAATATTAAATTTTATTATTTGTGTAACACTGCTAGAATTATCAGTTGTTTCCCACAATTCCATATCGTCCGAAATTTTCAATTCAACCCCACTTTCAAGTTCCATGATGAAATTTTTGTTTGAATTTTGAATAATCCTCGTCCATTGATTTATTTTTAATGCAGAAAACATGTCCGGAAAGAAAGAAGAAGCTGATGTGCGAAAAGAAAGAGGAAATTCGAAGGCTGTGTTGAGTAAAGGAGACGTAAGTATACCTAAGTTTTACCTTTTCGCACCCTTTCTTTATTTTCCATGTGCAGGCATGGAATGTGTATTTCTTGAATACGAAATTAGTGCCATGAATATAATTGAGTTTGTTCTAATTGACTTGAAAATTACAGGACTGTCATAAATTCAGGAAGAAAAATGATAGAAGAAGTATTTCTGAATCGAAAGACGAAGCTACTTCGTCGAATGATTATTTATCACACAAAACCAATCGTAATCTACCAAGTATGAGACCGTTATTTTGATCATTCATTTTAATATATTCCGACTAATTCATATATCTTCGTGTTATTATTGCAGAGAAAAATCTTGCTCAAAATCGATTGAAAAAACTTCGTACAAAGTTGGACGCTGAAATTAAGCTGAAAGGTATTTTCCTATAAATGATCCCAAATTACTGCTTTAAATTCCGTTTTTATTAATATTCTTTTTTTTTAGATAAAGTAGGAACAGTTGGAATCTCTCGTTTGTTGGATGAATCGGTGGTTAAAGTTGAAAAGAGTAGGAGTTTGTCGAGCAAGCAAAAATTACCGAAGATTTCGAGGATTGATAATCGCGGTAACTCTTCTACTGCTCGAAATATCGCGTCTGAAAGGCTTAAAAAAGTTAAAAAAGAAATGCAAGCTGTTATCGAAACTATCCAAAGTATGTGCTTTCCAAGCAATCGCTCAGAATTTGTCTTCTTTGAAATTTTCTTATACGTCATTATTTTAGATTCAGCTCCAATCTTGGAACCAGCTTTGGATAAAGATTCGTTAATGGAGATAGATGAAGATATCAGTGAAACTGACGAGAAACTTTCCAATCAGAATTATATACATTCAAACACCGAGAAAATTTCTCTCAATCCCAGTCTGAGCTTATCAAATAATAATACGAATTTCGGTGATATTAATTTTAAGATTAATCCACCTCAAAAGGGCGAAGATGAAGCTTTCAACCAAAGTCTGAACGTGTCGACTAATGACTCGCGTTTCGACGTCATTCCCTTCATCAATGATGAAGTAAATTTTACTTCTTTCAGATTTTGATTCCATTTCTGTTTTATTTTTCAATTTTTATTTGATTATAGATATATAAAATCAGAACAGAACCATCTTATATGGCTTTGCATACAAATTTCTTGCTAGATATTGAAATGGAAGTGGATACACCAGGCGGAGATTTGTTGATTGTTATCGATACGAATGTATTTCTCTCTCATTTAAACATTGTTAATTATCTATTGACAAATTCTTCGATTCCTTGTGAGTGTATAAATATTGTTTTTTTTTCCGTAAATTTAATAACATTTTGACATTCTGTTAATTTCTTTTGTTTAGCTTTGAGCTCTTGCGTGCTGGTTGTTCCTTGGCCAGTAATTCAAGAAATTGATTACGCGATGAAAAAAAATAACGAGAGACTGAACAGCCAAGCAAGATTTGCCAACAATTTTATAAACGATTGTTTAAAGAAAAAGAATCCTCGGTTTTTCGCACAATCTTTGCTCGACTTCAAAGATAATTTCAAGAATGCTGTAAACGTCGATGATTTCATTTTGCAGTATTGCATGAAATTCGTATCGTTTGATAAGAAAGTGGTAAGAAAATTTCAGCTATTAGTATTTATCTTGCACAATGATATATTTTTGTTCATTTTTAAATTACATTTTTAGATCTTGTTAACCAACGATCGAAATTTGTGCAACAAAGCCATGATTAATAATCTCTCTGTATTCACTACCAAAGAGTTTGTGAACTCGTTCGACTTATCGGAATTTTTCTAGTTGATAAGTATTTACTGTATGACTCTTAACTTGGACCAATTTTGCGTTTGTTAAATTCTTTGTATCTTTGTCAATTAATTACGATACTTCGTGTGTGATATTTAGATTAATGAAGAAAAATTCTTGTTTTATTTAAATATAAGTATTATTATTTTTTTTATCATTATCTTTACCTCAAAGTTTTTAACTTTAGTCTCATCGCTCATTTTTGATTAATACGTTATTCTAAATATTATACTAATTTCTTTGTTACTAGATACTAAGTTTGAAAACAGAAGTCTGAAGTCGTTACTTGTGATAGTATTTTTCTTCAATTTGTTACCTTTTTTTATTTTTAAATATTAGAAGATATTGAAACGTTGATTTCATTGTTTAAATTTACGAATTAAAACTTGTTAAGAGTTGTATTCTGATGATTTGAAATTTTCAACATTTCAGCTGTAGGTAGTAGGTACATAGACATACGATGTCGACATACTTTTACCAAGACTGCATCGTATACGTAATGTATAGTACTCTGAAAGTGTAGACACTGGAGTTGATTGTGTTTTTCCAAGCACGAGTACATATGAAACATTGTGGCCTCATGGCAGGATAGCAGAGTTTTGGGGTAGACATCCCCTACTCTAATTGTTGAGGTTGAAAATTATTACCATCACTCATTAAGATAACGTAAGTAGTGCCTGTAATAGCTGGCCTGAAGAAACTATTGATAAATTGTTATTATATAACATATTGTTTTTAATCACTCAAATTTTAATGGTGCGGTTTCCTTAGGCTCAAACTTCTTTTCTATATTCATGACTACCTATATAAACACTAATGAGCGATTACGAATTCATAAATATTTCTATTCGTTACTTATATGATACAGAAGTGTGTTTGGTTTAAAGTTCGCTGTGGTTCGAGAATTATTGTAAATAAGATGAAATTCGTAAGTAAAATTAATATTGCTTATATTAAAATATTGTGTACCTGGCTAGTGTACCTAAAAACATATAATTAAATTCTTATTCGTATAATTCTTAGATCTTACTATCTGTCCTGGCATTTTCTTTGTCATATGCTGTACCACTAGATGATCAAAATGTTGAGCTTTCATCACCGCCCACATATTTCACTGAAAATTACGTCGCCAAAGATCATTCCAAATCCGAAATTAGGGACAGTAGTGGTCAATATGGCTTAAGGTGAGTCATTTTTTATGGCCTACTACTTAATCTACGTGAATAAGTAATTTATTTACATTAGAGTACCTAAAAGTACGTTAGGTAACATTTGTACGAAATGCTATGAATCAAAATGATATTTTTCTAGTTACCAAACCAGTGATGGAATTCAAGTATCAGAAAAAGGATATTTCAAACCGGGAGAAAATGGAACTTATTACTTCGTTAGAGAAGGTTCTTATGAATATCCAGAAAATGATGGAACGATAAGAACAGTCAAATTTTTAGCGGATGAAAATGGTTTTAATATTTTGAATTGATTGAGAATGTATACCTAGTTAGGTAATTTTATTCGCATCGATTTGAATAAATAATCTAATAGTTACGTGTACGTAATATTCAATGTCACTTTCGTCAACATTTTGACAAATATACTTCGTGCCTAATACCTACTTATGAGTTGTTGATTTTATCAATTACATTCACTCCTATATAAAATGAAAAAAATCTGTCAAAATTTATTGAGTCTCGAACTCTTGATCTTGAATCCAAACTTGAGTCATTTTCATAAATTTACGAATTTGTAGGATAAATTTATCTCCTCAACAAGCTCGACTTGGCTCGAATCGAACTGGTTTGAGCAGGGAAAGAGTATCTCCTTATAAAAAAAGATCTAAAAAAAGTTCAAAATAATGCTCAACTTGAAAAACCAAAATCAAGAAAAAACAATGTTACCAGAACTAATATTTCAGTATTTCTTTCATCTTATTTGATAACTATTTTCTCATTCTCAATCAAAATGTGAATTGTCAAGTGATTTATTTGACACTAATAAATTAAATTAGTTAAATTATTAGCTCAAAAAATGAAAAATAATTGAATAATATAGATTTTTTGATATAAATTAAAAAAATATATACCCGAAAAAGAAATTTATCTCCCTCAACTATTGATACCCTGCATTCGTCCGATAATCAAGACGGATTTGATGGGTAGGGTTATGGTAGGGTATGAAGGTATGACGCTATTATTTATGTTCTCTAATCTCTTCTGTAATTTTTGATTAGAAAGCTCGAATAGTTATAATTGAAATTCTGAAGTAAAATTTATAATGTGAATGTTGATCTCGTGCATCAAATCAAAATGCCCAAGTTCCTAAATAAACACAATGCCACTCCATGTTACAAATGTACTATAAGACTTTTAGAAGATACAGAAGCCTTAGAATGCGACTTTCAGGTAATATTTTTATGACTATTGATAACAGATCAATTATTCTGAATTTTTCCATCATTCATTCAAATATTATACTCAAGCACTTGAAAAATGTTTCCAATGGTGAAAAGATACCACTTACGTTTCATGCGAAATTCCAATTATAAATATGTATATTTTCTTACAGTCTAATCACAAAGGGCAATACTTACTGGATTATGCTTGCGAACAGTTAAACTTGGTTGAAAAAGACTACTTCGGACTACGTTATGTTGATGCTGAAAAACAAAGGGTGAGAATTAAAATGTGTTTCTTTGCATCGAACTATCACGGACGTAATTCTTCTTGAATATACATAATTTTAATCGCATCTTTCTATTTAGCATTGGCTGGATCCAATTAAATCTGTACTCAAACAAATAAAAGGTAATCTTCAACTATAAAGTTTTCAAAATTTTCATCAGCATTCAGGATTATACTCATTTCATCATATTTCTATAATTTTAGACGTGGAACCAGTTCTGTTCAGTTTTCGTGTCAAGTTCTATCCACCGAATCCTTTCAGTTTGAAAGAACAAATAACTCGGTACCAAATATACTTACAAGTAAAACGAGATTTATTACATGGCAGGCTTTATTGCAGTAATGATGACGCCGCATTACTAGGAGCTTATATTTTACAAGGTAATTCTTCAATTTTTTTTAGATTACGTAACGGTTTTACGTAATTTCTATACGTTGTATTTTATTTTTTAGCTGAATTAGGTGATTATAATATGGAAGAACATATTGGCAACTATGCAAGCGAGTTTAAAATATTTTTAAAACAAACGTTGAATATTGAAGAAAGAATGATGGAAATACATCAAATCGAATTGAAGGGTATGTCTTTGGAAGAAACCGAGGCAAATTTTTTACGCAAAGCTTGTACTTTGGATACGTACGGCGTTGATCCACATCCTGTAAAGGTACAAAGATTGTGAATTATTTTGTCGATTTTATAGATGAATTTGAGACGATGTTTCATATCGTGTTTCAGGACCAAAAAGGGAACCAATTATATTTAGGTGTTAATTTTAATGGTATTCAGACTTTCCAAGGAAGTCGTAAAACTTTTCAGTATAAATGGAATGAAGTACAAAAAATTAATTATGAAGGAAAGATGTTCATAGTTCATTTGGTTTATGTTGAAGTAAGTATTTCTATAATCAAATGTCCTTTTTATGTGTAATTTCAGTAAAAGTTATTTATTCTTTTTTTTCTTTTGATGCAGGATCCTAGGACCAAGGTGAGTTAATCGAGACCGAGATTTTCGATTCGAAGAATGAGAATTTTTAAAATATTACTGACGTGTTTTTTTTCAAAATTTTAGAAAAAAGAAACCGTAGGTTTTAAATGTCCCACGACAGCAGCTTGCAGGCATATTTGGCGTTGTGCTATCGAACAAATGTTATTTTTTACGTAAGTATTAATGGCTTTAATTTCGAAAAAAGTTTCGACCGATAACGTACAAGTTTTTTGCATCATCAATTATTTTTTATAATAATTGCGAATGCTTTCTATAGATAAGCTCGAAATAAAACTTGGAAATTTCTAATATTTTTATTTATAGTTCTGCTTCAAGCTCAAACGTGCCCAGAGTGGTCAGCGGGGGCGGATTTTTCTCCGGATCGAAATTCCGTTACACGGGTCGAGTAGAACGAGAAGTTCTGGAAGACTTGGCTCATGCATTACGCGAAGAACCTCCAATTAACAGAGTGGGAAGTCTGAGACGGAAAGCGTCCAGCGTACCAGCCACTCCATCAACGCCTATTGTTTCGGAACTCGCTAATTTCCAAGACGGAGGTAGTAATTTTAGCAGATTAAAAAATTCAATTGAAAACTCAAATTGAAAAGCGTAAAATGAAATGTAATCTTGCTTACATTTAATTAACCTTGTATAAAATATGTTTTCGATAATGCGACCAAAATAATTAACCAGCGATAAAGTCGTTATTTGTATGAGATTTTTTGCTTACGTTTTCAAGGTCGTTGTACTCGACTCGACTACTTTACCGTAAATACTAATATGAGTTTAATTTTAACGCAGGTTATGGCAATTCACCTAGATTAAATTACACCACTTTTGAGAATCGTCTCAATTGTAACATGGATCAGGTTAATTTGCAATTTAACGGCGATGGTAATATTTTAGAACCTTTGGCAGAAGATACCGAAGCTACGTCGAATCGTTTTGGTAAAAAAAGAGGTACATAAAAGATGAATTTTTCATTTAGACAATTTCTTGGTTGGTTTTTGCAATTATAACGTAGTTCTAATTGCTTGATTTTCAATTGCTTTTTGTAGTCGATGAATTAGACACAGCATGCAATAATTTAAAAATCAATGACGCTGTCAATGATGCTGGTACGTGTAGTTTTGGCAATTTTAATGCTAATTCTGATAATAATGCCTCGTATAAGTTGAGAAATCTTCTATTTTCACGAATTGCAGTTCATCGGTTAAATTTTCGAATATTTTTTCAGGATTCAAAGAATCTTACAGTGAAAGCACATTGTACTACAATCGCGACCCGATCGAGCATTCTTCGAGCGAAAGTCACATTACAGGAACAGCTTCGCATCGTTCGAGTCGTAGTCAAACGCCGGTTCCAAAAGGCAACGTGCATTTCTCCCATAACATGCCTTCAGAAGAACCACTACGATTCACTCGACCACATCCTCAACCAGGATACATGACTTACAAGGCGGAAAAATCAAAATCCATGTGTTCGAGAACGTGTTCATTCTTCAGAGCGTGTCTACCATCGATTATTCTAACCATCATTTCGCTCCTCATCGTTATGATTATCGCTTTCGAAACAAACACCGAGTTTTTCGCTTTATTACGACGTGCTCCGGAGATGGTCCTGATACGTCGTCAGTATTACGAACCGGTCAAGGAACAGGTCATGACGGTGGTGGATCAAGTTTTGCGAAAATTTCGTAAATAATTTCATTATTTCAGGCAAAGGGCAAATTACACATGGTGAAGGGTTTTAAGGTGGCTGTTATGAAATTAAACGCAGCGGCTTAATGGAATGATAAATTGTGATTTACCTTTTTTTTTATTGTACCAGTGAGAAACATAACATTCCTTACGAGTTCCTGTGTGTTTTCATTGCTACGTATTACGTAACTTTGTAAATATGACGTTCGCTGTGTGCTTTCCAAATTTCTACACTTTTTTAAATTATGTACCGGATACGTAGTTTTTTGTTTTCTACTTTCTCGACGGCTGAAATTTCTCGTTCCGATACGCTACGATGTTTTGTGATTTTATGCATGTTCACACGATGACTTAAGCCTGTGATTTTTTTTTCAAGAAAAAAAAACAATTTGGTAAGGTTTTAATTCTAAGCTATTTTATAATCGGTGTGGTATTAATCTAAATATGTGAGTATGTATTTTCTAAGTGTGTACTGGTACTTTCATTTTTGCATTTTTGTCTCGTACTTACGCGCTGGATTGCCGTATTTATTTATTATTTAAGCATAGTGTTGAACACTTATGAAAAGAGAAAACTGTTCTGATCGTATTTTTCAAGAAACCGATTCTTGTCAGTAATTTTTAACTTTTTAGAGGCATTAGATGCGTCACCTAGTGCAATAATAATAGTATTTTATTTGTATACATTTTATTAAGGATGTAATCGTAGTTTTTTGGCTATTTCATTTACGAGATTTCCATTTATGTAGGAAAAATTATGCTGAAAAAATAACGATGCTGTAATCTTTTCAATTCGTGACACGAGGCTACGAGTAGGTTTAATAGTAAATCATTGATTTTAATTTCTCTTTAATATACTTTCAAGTTTAATTATCAATATAACTACCTACAGCCATAATTTTTTCTAATTCATTTTTTAAATTCTGCAATTATGTAAATTTTTATATTTACGATCGCAATGCAATTGACATATCTACAATACTTAATTTCACAGCTTTTTTATTCCAAATTCTTTCATCGTAGACTAAAATGGAAATCATGACGAATGAATGTAGATGAATTCTTCCAAAGGTGTCTCTGTAGTCTGTTCTTACTACTTAGATATTTGTTGTGTATGCTTATCTACAATATTACATCTTTTAAAAGTAATAATTTATTAATATTGTCAATTACACTTTTATACTTTTTATAGATCTCGTACTGTTTCCGTATAATATTGTGTGTTGTACAACATTCCATTGTAAACAATATAAATAAAAAGTGAATTCATAATAGATTTTCATTGCTTCGAAGTATGGAAGTTTGGAACCAAAGGGGAAACTGGCAGTCGAATTTAAAAAATGTAACATACTTAACTCATAAGTGAAAAAATGAAAAAATTGAAGTGGAGCAAATCCTCATTTTCGAGTTTGAGGAAATGTTCAAAAATTCTCAGTGATTTTTTCCATTTCCGAATTCCGAAATGACGGTATACCAAAGAGGCACAGGAGGGTTCACGACATTTCCAACTTGTTTTAGGATGTATTGACATTTTTGACAGTTTTTCAACAATTCCTCCAACTTTGTATTGTACGTAGGTAGGTAGATACCTAAAAAATTTGAAAACATTTCTAGAAGTTTCTTGAGAATAATTTCGAAATTAAAAAATTTTCCATTTTAAATTGCATTAATCATCAAAAGTATCATTATTTTCATGACAGTTGAAATAATTCACTGAGTATAATTTCATTGAAATGAAGTTGAATAAATTCCTATTTTCTAGGAAGAATGGCTTCTCAGTCTCACTACTGCAAAATAGGAAAAAAAATTGGAGAGCAAAAAGTGATGAATTTTTAATACTCTACATTTGTTTACAGGTTTTTGTCGTATCGTGATTTTTTACTGAGACGTAATTTCTCTTTAGGACACCCGGGTGAAAAAATTTGCTACATTGACGATACGAGGAAAAGTTTCAAACGAAAGTTGTAGAACTTTGAAAATTCTCTATCTTGAAGAGAGGAAAAACTGTGGTTCTGAAAAGGAAAAAATTAAGCCAATTAAGCACAAATTGTTCACTATACCCCATGCACATTCGATAATTGAGAAACTTCCATACTTCCTGCCTGGAAACTAATCTCGAATTCGGGTTCAGGAGGTTCGAGGTGTTTCCACTTTTAACCCCTCTCGCCCCTAAGGACAATTTTTAATGCCATCTTCCTCAAAAGTTTCTTTTAGTTCATACGAAAAGAAAAACCACATGTCAACTCGTGTTCAAAAAAGTATACCATGTTTTTTTCGTGCTAACTGCTTACTATCATCTACTTATCGTTATCCAGCCAAATCATGCCTTGTCATCAACTAAATGCGATAAATTGAAAAAAAATAAAACATAACTTCGATAACTTTTTACTTGGAAAAAAATTAACGAGTCACGATCATTACAACAATAAACGTAACAAATACAAAAAAGGTTTCGCGTAAATGAAACGATAGTAAAAAACTTCACTACGCGGCATCTTCGAATTCTTGAGTTACTTGTACTAAAATAACGAAATACTCGAAGTGTAAAAATCTTAAAAACTCGAATTATGCTAAATATAATACATTCGATGTTGAATTTGAACTTATTCTCTAACGTCAACTTTATTCCAGTCGGTAATAAATAAAAATATATCAGGTCTCATCGAACACATATTTTACATGGTATCAACGAATATGTAATTCCTCATATGCATAAAACTAAGTATCGGAAGGAGCCGTATCACCCACAGAAAATGGAGAATAGGAAGGAGAGGTTGGAGAATACGAAATAGAAGTAGGAAAACCAGTATCAGAAGGAGCCGTATCACTCGGAGAAAATGGAGAAAACGAAGGAGAGGTTGGAGAATACGAAGGAGAGGTTGGAGAATACGAAAGAGAAGTAGGAAAACAAGTCGGTGATCCGGGAGGAGCTGACGGATTTTTCGAAGCCGAATCAGAATCGAAAGAATGTTTCGGCGACCACGTTCCCGGATTCGAATCAGAATTGAAAGCATCCGGTTGAGACCATGCAGCACTGCTGTTAGTCAATAAATCAGATAAAGGACATGAATTAGCAGACTGCGAAGGTGAAGGATAAACAGGAGATGGTGGAGGATTTTTCAGGATGTTTCTTTCGGTGTCTTCGATACACAGGGAAAGTTCCAGTTCGGCTCGAGTTGGTAAATCTTTGTCATCATCTTCTTTGCCGGATTCACTTTCGTCTACGGACATTTCTGAAACAAAACGAATGTATGAGCATAGACTCTGAGGACGTGGAAAATCAAAACTCTGAAATTTACTTTTTTTGTCAATTTGTTTGTTGGGTTTATTGTACTTTTGGCCGAAATTATCATTGTTTTTGAAAATAGCGTCGAATTGTTTCCTCGATAGTTTACTACTTTTGACTAATCTCAAGAAAACACCTCCGGAAGTACGGCGACGACTTTTGTCCTACAAAAAAACATCGTTGAATGAAGGTATTAAAATACATATTAGCGATAATCTTCATTACTTACCAAGGTCATGTAACCTCCTTTTTGTTCGACATCTTTTGTTTTATTGAATATCTCGATGGCTTTTTGTTTTCCTATTGTGCTGACAATTTTCTCTATACAAATGACGATCAAGTGAATTCAATGCGAATTTAAAAGGAAATATTAATGAAAGAGATAAACACACCAATGAGATCGGTTTTCGGTTCGTTCAACTTTCTCGCGATATCCAAAGCTACACCTTCTTCGGAATCTTCCGCAGTTACGTCAAGAGCACCGAGTTTCAATTTCTTTATAAATTTACGCCGTTTGGCCCATGGTCGATTTTTAACATCAGAGAAGTTATTATTTTTGGAATTCTCGCTAAAAATGAAGAGATAACATTACCTACATCGTTAAATTTCTGTTTCAAACTCTGTCAGTCAAATTTACTTCGCTTGAGAATCACCACAGGCTTCATTGTCATTTCCGTAAACGAAATACTTCATACGGTAGTTATACGTTTCATTTCCACGACATCCTCCGAAAAATTTAGAATCGTTGAATTCGTTTTCCATGGCGTCTTCTTGTAATATGTCAGACCAGACGTTGAATTTTTTCTTCTTAGTGACATCAGTCGTGGCAATAGGTTTCGGAGGGATCTTACGCTTGAGGGAATTTTTCACGATTCTGGCATCATCGGAATCGTCGGATGAACTTTCCTGACGAACTTCGTCGTCTGAATAAACGATCGGCTGTCGAGGTGGCTCTTGAACAACATTCATGCTACTGCAAGATGGTCTTTCCAGAGGAATGTACCCACCAATCTGAAATGAGGTTTGAAAATTGAAAAATTCAAATCAATGGAATGAGTTCATTGAATCTAAATGAGCAGGTTAATAGATGCAAGTTTGGGAAGAGCAGTAATTTTAAAGAATGGAAAAATACTAACCTCATCTTCACTAGGTACCGAGTCCAACTCCATTTTTAAACCGTAAAATGAAATGAACTATGAAATTTCAAACGCTCGTTGGAGATTCTTGTTTTTTCCAAGACGAAGTATCTAGTCCATACGAATTGAAAAATAATGGGAACTTGAGAGAATGATAAGTTAAAGCAAGTGTTGAAAAAAGAAGAGACTGATGTTCCTGCTGCACTCAACTTGATATAAAATTAATTTAATAATGAAGATAATCACATTACCGCACCGCAGAAAAAACGCACTACGAAAAATTATAAATTAATTTTCATTTTCGATTTTTCCAAAGAACTTCGAAAGGCGAACCCAACCACAACCCAACTGCGAAAAAAATTTCGAAAACTGGATAAATGGGATTTTGAATTTTGCAAGTGCATAAATTTACAGTTATTTTTTACTTGCCATTTATATTTTTTCAATTTATGAAAGTTTTAGCAAAGTTGATTAATAAACAAGATTAAAAAACGATTCACTGCACTATTTTAACAAAAATATTTATAAATTTTCAATCATTCATCGAAAATTTGAATTGAAATTTGATTTTTGGAAAGTGTTTCAGTTTAGGTTTCCCGAAAATTGATAAAGGTCTTACAGTGTTACCAAAATTATAATGGCAAATATGAAGAAAAACTTTACTTGAAAATGTTGAAATTTTTGAAAAATTTGACGAATTTGGATTTCAAAGAAAATTAATTATTTCATTTCGAATCTATCTCAGGAGTGCAAGTGTTCATTTTGTCTAAATCACTTATAAAATCAAAAGTTATTAAATTTTTTACGTAATCAAATCAAAACGATTTTCCCCTTCACTCTACTCGAAACCGTTATTTTGGATGGTAACATTGAATTGTACGTTATAAAAATTTGTAAACAATTTTTTTTAATCACGCTACTCGCTAATCACTTGAATCGTTGCTCAATGATCAAAAAATCAATAATTCATATCGATTTTTCGATCAATGATTGTTTCGTGCGCTGGTTTCGTTTGAAGAGTTGACTCAACGAAAACCTTTACCGTGAAAACTACTCGTTCGAGTGGTAAGTACACCAACATCATTCTTCGCTTTAAAATTTTGTAATTTGCAATATTCCTCTCAAAAATTGTTACTATTCAACTGTTTTCAGCTTCAATGAAGTAAGAATTTGTCAATGAACTCTGAACAACCATTATCTTTCCATGATGCAGTAGCATCGGCCGTATCAGAAGGATCAGACCCTGAAAGTTTGAATATAGCTGATAATTACACTTACGAAGGACCTCCGATCAAAATTATGAAAATCAAGCGATACCAATTACATCCCAAAACGTATTCCCCGAAATGGGAGCAAGACCCGAATTATAAAGGCTGGGTACAACGAAGTAAAAAGGGCGACGGATTTTACTATTGTCTCGCTTGCAATCAAGATTACACGTGTGGAAAATCTGAATTGGACAAACATGCTTCATCCAGAAAGCATTGTATAAATGTGATGAGTTTACCTCATCTCAGTGGAAAAAGCGATGGAAACAATCTGCATAAAACCGAGTCATCTGAAATCATGGAAAATAGTATTCTGATAGATCCTAACGACTTCGGAGCATCTTCAACATCTGGCAATTCTCAAGTAAGCAAATAGCCAAAAATTTACGTTTTTAATTAGAAATGTTTCTTCGACTGAAGATCTTTTTTTTGAAAATAGGGTTCGCCTTTTGAAAGTAAAGAAGAAGCGTTTGGAAAATATATCATTAGTGAATTGAAAAGAATCAAGAAAAAGAAAACATATGAAATTGTGAAATGGGAAATATTGCAAGCTTTACAAAAAGCCATGCTTCAAGAGGCCGAAACTGAAGATTTTGAAGATTGATTTTTTATATATTGTATGAATGTACTATTTTTCATAACATTTTCTTGATCATGGTTCATGGTTTGTACGTAACTGAGTTGATTTCAAATGTCTTCCTCAGTTGAATCATAAACGTTTTTAAAAGTTTTTTTTGGAATAAAAATATTGTAATATTCTTGTTAATATATTGACATTTTTTATTGTGCCTTTCAAGTATATATAAAAAAAACTTGATGAACTGCGTGAGATAAATGAGATTGAAACGCAAACAAAAAATTATATAATATTTTCAAAACATGTCAAATAATTATTTTTCGGTTCTATTTACAAACATCCAGTAATTAGAAAACTATACTCCTTATAGTTAAAAAAATTTACAATGATTTTTTTTGAAGACACAAGACACGAATTATTAAGGAATTGTTTTTTCTTAAAATAATTCATATCAGTAATATGAAAACATTACAAATAATTCTACAGGTAAAGATCAATCAATAAATCGTTGAAAGCATACGTCGTTTCACGATAAATATATCAATAAAACAATTCGTAAAAAATCATTATCAAGGTAAAGAGGGCTCCGTGTCATCAGTTTCTTTTTCAGCGGCAGCTTGAAGAGCTTGTAGAATCTTCCACTTGACTTCTTCGTAAGTTTTTTTACTCTTTATTCTCTTCAACTCACTGGCGATATATCTGCCGAATATATCTTCTTTGCAATCTTTATCTTCGTTTTTATTTGCAACTTTATTCGCTGGTAAACCGGTCTGAAAATTCATGAAGTTTTCATTAGAAAATATAAACTCAAATATCAAAAGCAAAAATCACAGCACAGTAAAAATTTCAGTGTTCATTCCCAAATGCAATAAATCATTCAACTTCTTGAACAATGAACACTCTTGAAAACCGCATGTATCGATACCGCATAATTAACAAAATATTTAAGCACAAAATGAATTAAAGTTCAACTGGATACCTGATATTGTGTCTGCTCGGGAGGTTCGTTTTCCATATTTTTCATATGTTTTTTAGATATGGCGTGCCTGACTAAATTGTTCGAATTATTTACTAACAAAGTTCCACAATATTTACATTTTGCACAGCTAATGTCGCTATCTTCGGCCATTTTGGCTTCGATTAACCAATCCTTAAATTCTGGAAGTTGTAGCCATTCAGAGCGAAATTTTTGAACGTATTTCTGTCATGTACAAAATAATTACGAATGAAAAAAAAGTCAAATCGAAATATTTTCGAGCATTAGTCGTAATAATTAAAATTGGATAATTTTTGAAACATCGCTCGATACATGCAGAACACTGATTTGTATGGCTTCAATTTCAAATAAGATACATGCGGTTTAAAATTCAGTAAAAATTGTAAACCTTGGTTACAGCTGATGATAATAATTTAATAATTAATTTTTCCTCACCCCTTGAGTAGGATTTTTTTGTAAGAACGTAGATGGATCGGATGCACAGCTGCCATTAATGGAATCAGTAGTCCCTTCGATAAATATTCCTTCGCCCTTAATAAATCATATAAAAATTAATATAACATGGTTAAAATAAAATTTCCAATTGTTTTACTTTGTATAAATATTTACCAGATTTTTTTGTTGCAAAAGCGTAGGATTTGGTTTCGGAATGGCAACAGTGACTTTACCACTGGATGATATTTCATCATTTTGTACATGTTTCTGAGTACTCTTCTTCTTAAAACCAGAAGCTATTCGACAATATCTGCAGTCTAAGGAAATATTTTCATTGTGTTCGGTGCAAACGAAAGCAGGTAAATTAGGATCCATAACTTTAATTTGGCGTTTCATAGATCGATTGTTTTTCACTGCAGGGAGATTGGAGGGGCCAGGTTTACGAACAGTTTTCACTTCAATAGTTTGATGTTTTTGACCGTTGGTGTCAATTTCAATACATTCTGCGGTCTCGGCAGTTTCGTATTGAAAAGTAGGATCATCGTCTTTCTTTTTTTCAACCCAATTCTTATAACTCGGGTCATTTTTCCAATCAGTTCCGAATTTCGGATCTTTCTTTAATTTTTTTGCTGGATTTTGATCGTCACATATTTCTTCTACTTCTACTGTTTCGGTGGCGTACTCCATTCGAAGAGTATCTGTGTATGGAGTAAAACAGAAAAGTTACTACATAAAACCTCATTAGAATAGAATCCGAAGGATATCAAAGTATATAAGTTATCTATTTGAAATCATTTCATTATAAACTAATCGAATCATGTTACGATTTAGGTTTACGGTCAAGATTAGCCAAGATAATGCCAATGGGAAATTGAAAATAGGATTATGTTGGAATATTAACAAGCATAAAAATAGTACAAATATGAGTGATTAATAAACTGAACCTTACCGTCATTGATTTCCAGCATCATTTGAGAAAAGTATTCTTGACTTATTTCCGAAATATTGATTAAATTTTCCTAAATAGATGAGTGAAATCGTTGAAATAAAATCAAAATCACAAAATGATACGATGTTTTACGTTTCCATGTTTTTTTTCAAATCAGTGTTACCGCATACACAAACCATAAAAAATACCTTTTGGAAAGAAATAGGTAAACGTTCCTATCTAATTTTTGACATCCAGGGTTTCCAATGCAGATCATCGGAATATCTCTAATGAGGGATACTCGATATTTCTGGATACCCCAAAGGAAACCCTGTACAAACGTGTGTAAAGTGCAACTTTCATTTTTCAATTCCATCAATTATTATCATTATCAATAATAAACTCTTTCAAGTAAGTAATCAGATTAAATATACTATTCGTGTACTTATTGTTAAAAAAAATTGAAGATCTTTACTTAATTTAAATCTTATTAAAGCAGCCTCTTGCAGTCTCGCTTATATCAACTTTATTTTATTCAAAACAATCTTTCTGTACACTTGCTAACTGACACTTTCCTTACACGCATATTTACAGGTAGTAATCAATCATTTCTGTCGTCAAAACATGAAAACACTCAACACGTTTTATTGAAAAGCTCGGAAATGCTTTGATATTTTCGCGTGCCACAATAAAATTACAAATCGTTCCACTTGGTGTCATCCCTGTGACCTCTTCCGTCGTAACCTAGTAGATTATCAAACAGTTGGGTTCTCAAGATTCTTCATTATTTACAATTTATCCATAACTCATTAGAACTTACGTACGTATTGTATTTTAAAATAGCATTTCTTTTCATTGGCAATTAGTATTAAATTGCTATTAGTTGTGGTTGTGGTGTTTTGTTTGCAGTTGATGCGATGGAAAAAATTTTACCGAGTGTTAGGAAAGATAATTGTGTTTGGGATTTCGTACTGTTGAATCCACTAACGGAGGAGTCATTTTTGAAGAATTTATATTGTAGATATAAACAATCTCAGGTCTACGTAAGTATTCGTTTACTCATGTACATTTACACAGTTAACGATTGTTATTTTGATAAATTTCTGTATTTGTAGACTTACATTGGAAATGAGCTTATTTCTGTTAATCCGTATAGAAATTTGGATATTTATTCACGAGAGATAGCCCTCACTTATTTATATAAGGCACCTTTTCAACTGCCACCTCATATGTGAGTTGATTTTAAACAATTATTTTGAGTACTCGACGAAATTTTAATTTATGAAATGTGCACAGCTTTTCAATTATTGCGACTGCATATCGTTGGCTCAACGATAGTAATGAAGATCAATGCATCGTTATGTCAGGAGAGAGTGGATCGGGAAAAACAGAAGCTATTCGCAAAATGCTCCAATTTTTATCATATGTGATTATTAGCTGTGATGTTACCATAACACAAATGAAAAATAATATACTCAATGCGAATAATATTTTAGAAGGTAGGCGTGTAATTATTCGTAAATTGTTGCTTAGATTTTCGAATAACAATTGCCTTTTTTTTATAGCTTTTGGCCACGCATCGACGTGTTTTAGTCGAAATTCATCGAGATTTGTGAGTATTGATAATTTTTATTGTTTATTGAGATTTTTGAGTTCTTTGCTTAAATTTCTATTTCTAATAAAAATTGTATCGTCAGGGCAAATATTTAGACGTTGAATTTGATCATAAAGGGGAACCGGTTTCTGCTTGTTTTACATCGTGTGAGTATTAATTATTTTTTTCAAGGAAATATTTATGTAGTTAGTAGGTAATCAGGTATCAATACTAAATTACACTAACGGTTCTTTAATTTAATGCTGTCAGATCTTCTTGATAAGGTAAATTCTAGTTTGATATTTAGAATTTTGCATCATTTGATAACGATAATTAAATTTTGAAAAAATTGTCAAGCTATAGCTTTTTAATTTTTTTTTCAGGATCGAATTACTAATCAACCATTGGGTGAAAGAAATTTCCACATATTTTATCAACTTTTGGTCGGTGCTGATGTGTCATTGCTTAGTAAGCATTTTTATCTTCTTACCGTATTTGAATTTATTCGCATTAATTAATTAATATTTTTTTAGAATCGTTAAAATTACAACGAAACGTATTATCATATTCAATATTGAAACAAGGCGGATCTGCATTTACTTCAGAAGACGATAGACAGAATTTCGCTTCTGTTAAAGTAGGTACCCACTAATCTAACTATGTTCCAAGCACTAAATTAACATCGATTTTTCGTTTAAGCATATCTTATTATTGAAAAATATTTCTTAGAAAGCAATGGAAGAATTCAATTTTAGTTCAGAATCAATTGTTAACATTTTAAAAATAATTTCCGCCGTTTTGAAATTAGGCAATTTGGTTTTCATTTCCGTTACAAATATCGACGGAACAGAGGGCTGCGCGATTTCTAACGAGCATGGTAAGAGGGTGTTTATTAATCGTTGTCATGCCATGTCAAATCGTTCGAACTTGCGCATTCTCATTTATTTTTTATTTTCCTTTAGAAATGTACGACATCTCGGAATTGTTGGGCATCAATATTAATACGTTTCGGAGCGCAATTACTTGTAGAAATATTTGCATTAATCAGCGTTCAAATCCAGCTTCATCGGAAACCACGCTGGTTAAATCAGAAATGTCAGCTGATGAGGCGTCGTATTATTGTGATCGTTTGTGTAAAGCTTTGTACAGTCGATTATTTACTTGGCTGGTGAAGACTTTGAATATTAAGATGAAGGTATCTAGATAGATCTGTTGACATGAGAATTTATATTTGTCAAGTTTAAAGTTTTTATTTGAAAATTACTTGATATTTTAGCTCGAGCCTAGATGTAGAAGAAGACACCTAAGTTTTTTGGATTTATTTGGGTTTGAAAATTTTGATAAAAATGGTTCCTATCAATTCATCATCAATTATTGTAACGAGAAGCTTTACCAAACGGTTTTCGAATCGAATATACGATCTGAGCAAGAAGAATATGTGAGAGAGGGTATCGAATGGACGCCGATTGATTACGTTGGAACGTACTCAGCTCATGATAACAATGAAAAGGTTCGATATTTTGTAATTCTTTGTCATTAAATTGACTTTTATGTAAATTTTTTCATTTTTATTTGAATTTTTTCTTAGGTGTATGACGAACTTTTATCAATATTGGATTATTCGAATGACTTACGTTACCTTTCGAACGAAGAAGAACTAGTCCAACGACTGGAGAAAATTAAAATTTTGGTAGATTCGTCCAACGAGGCAGGGAACAGCAAAAATTCACCGATTATTTGTGCCAACTCAACGAATTGTTTTAGGTTACTATAAAAAATCCATACCATAGCTTATCAAGTTCTATAATTTGAACAAATCATCTAAAAATAATTTTTTTCTGCAGTCTGCAACATTACGTCGGTGAAGTTATTTACGATGTTGCGAAATTTACTCGTAAAAGTAACGACGTACTTCATAGAGATGTGTCAATTGTGATGTATAGTGGTTCTCATCCTTTAATGAAAGCACTTTTTCCCGAAGGTGAATAATAAATTTTACCACTTATCAAAGTAATTTCCCTTTTTAATCACTTTTTTTTCAGGATCGCCGGAAATGTCAAGCTTGAAAAAGTTACCAGTTCCTATTAGTAAACAAATAAAAATGTCTTTGAGTGGAATATTTCGTAATTTAAATAACAGAAGGTTATATTACGTCAAGTGTCTTAAACCGAATGAAATAAAAGAGCCCAATATTTTCGAAATGAATGTTGTCCTACAACAAATCAGAAGTCAAAGGTAGCTAATAACAAATATCCATTCTAAAATTCGTAATATATCTTCAATATTTTACTTCAACGAATGAATGTTTTAGAATAATTGAAACCGTACGCTTAAGAAGAAGTGGATTCGCCTTTCGTCTTTCACACAGTCAATTTTTAAATCGTTATAAGATGTTATCATTAAAAACGTGGCCATCTTGTCGTCTGCCTGCTATTCAGAGTATTCAATATTTATTACACGATTTGCCAATACCAGCTGCGGAATTTGCATTTGGGACTACTAAAATGTTCATTAGATCACCAAGATCGGTAAACCAAGTTTTTCGTTTTTTAATTTTTTTTTCTTAGTGGATTTTTAGATGTAAAATGTCCTCAATATAGATAAATGGGTTGAATGAACTGTACTGGAGGGTTCAATTAATCGCGAATTTCGAGTTTATTTTATTTTCGAATTTAAAGTAAAATTTTAATTCATTTTTTAACCAAGATTTCTAATTTTTCTACTTTTGGGAGGGGGGTGAACTCAATTGTGGGTTTTTTTATGCATTGAACCCTTCACTGAAAGTCCAATGTAATTGTGATCAAATTTTCCACTTGAAACAGGTATACGAATTGGAAGAATTCAGACGTCAACGTCTGGACGACATCGCCGTCATATTGCAAAGCACCTGGAGAAAATTTTCGCTGCGAAGAAAATTTGAAAAAATTCGTAGAAGTCAAATTATTATCGCTAACGCTTGGAAAAATTTCAAAGTACGTAGATTTCTTTCCAAATCAGTAACAAGGTAATTATTTCAATAAAAATTTTAATCAAATCTAATCAATTTTCAGAAAAGAAGAGAATCCAGATTAATCAAATGCAAACGTCAAATCGACTGGGCTGTTGAAATCACCCAACGACATTATATTCAATGGAAACGGTATCAATTTTTAATGCGTCTAATTGCAGAATTGTCCCCTCACACAATGTCACCTCTGAATCAAGATTGGCCTTCTTGTAATATTAGATTAGCCGAGGCTAGTTTATTATTGAGAAAATTACATCATAAATGGAGAGTAAGTTGGAACCTTGAAATTTTTGCAATTTTTTTAATGAACAAATTAATTAAAAATTTATTTGATCTTTCAGTGTCAAGTTTATCGATCTCAGTTTAACCAAACTACTCGCAACAAAATGAGGGAAAAAGTCACTGCCAGTTTTTTATTTAAAAATAAGAAGTGTTGTTATACGGATAGGTATATTTTAATTTCTAATTTCGACAATAACAGTCGGAGAGTTCAATTTGCTGAAAATTTTCTGAAAAGGTTGAAATTTTGGCTTTCATTTGCTCCCCTTTAAATTCAATGAAAGGTTTTTCTCGACTAAATCCAATAAAAATTTGTTGCATTTAACCCTTTTCAGTCTACATGATGCGATGAAAATGTTTAAATTTCATCCGTCAGATCTCTCCTGGGCACAAAAGAGTTGAATTAAAATTTTCAGTAGGTTTACTCTTCGACCACATGTTACATACTCACGCCATTTTTATCACCTGTTAGAATGGTATTAAACTTTGCATGTCCTTCACAGTGTTCCTAAACCTTTTCTCGGCGATTATGTTCGTTTAAGACAAAATACTCATTGGAGAAGATTATGTTCAGGTGGAAATGATCAATACGTTGTATTTGCTGATATAATTAATAAAATCACACGATCCACGGGAAAAGTACGTCTTAATAGTACAATTTTTTTTTAAATTTTGTGACCTATCTATTTTCTAATTGCGATTATTTTTTCAGTTTATTCCTATGTTATTAGTAATTTCCACCAGTTCAATAATGATATTGGATCAACGAACTTTTGACATAAAATATCGTATACCTGCTTCTGAAATACATCGCATATCGTTATCTCCTTTCGCCGATAATATCGCAGTTGTTCATATTCATGCAGTTAGTATAATAACATTTGAAAGTGAACATCAGAAGTATAGGAACAAATTCGTTAATCGTTCATTTTTCACAGGGTGATCAAAATTCTAGCACGGGTGATTTGCATTGTTTCTCTTCATCATCAAATCTTCAATCCAATTCCGGTTGTTTCTTCGTCACAAATAATTATTACGAAAAAGGCGATATAATATTTCAAAGTAATCACGTCATAGAAGTATCTACCAAATTATTCTTAGTTGTTCAAAATGCTGTAGGTAGACCACCAGATGTTAATATTTCTTCAATGTAAGTATCAATATTTCCTCCTTCATCAACTACCAAATAAAAATGACTCATGTTGCAAAAATCTTCTCATTTGAACAGGTTTAACGCTTATTTCCACCAACAAATCGTAACTGTATCGTTTTACTGCATCAAATCAGCAATCAAAGTTCCATCAGAGCCTATTAAAATTGTACGCAAAGGGAATAAAATGGAAATTTGTATATTTAAGGATTAAATTACTACATACCGGGTGTCCGATTCATTACGAGTACACGTTGCACTACTTATGGTTGGCAATGCTGAACACAGAATTGACCAATTACCTTCGTATTTTTAAATTTGACATTTTTTTATGGCAATAACTTGATAGTGAACTCGTGATAAATCGAGCATTCTGTATTTTTTACTGATTTTGCAATAATAATGTGATATTGTACCATGTTTTGTTATCTATTTTTATAGCACCGAAATATTTTCCGTTCATTGTATTGTGTGTTCATATATTAAACGTTATCTCCGTAACGAGGCTTTATTCTTCTAAATCCATTGAAATGTAATCAAAATAACGCAACAATTGAAAGTTTTATTCGATGGGCTTAACACATAAATATAATAGGTACAGGTAATCTAGAAAAATAATGCAAGACTGGTTTAATGGTTCATATAAAATATTTCTCTTGGTGGATTATGACACATTAGGTACTTTCACTCGCAACGTTTTCTTGTTGATTCTTCAAGTTCTCAAGTTCGGTTTTCAATTTTTGATTTTCTTGATTCAAGAGAGCTACTTTTTCGTTGTATTTATCTCGTAGTTGTTGAAATAAGCTCATTTGATTCTGATATTCTCCTTTGATATCTTCATTCAGTCTACGAATTTGAAATCACGTTTATTAAAATATGATCAACGGGGATAGTTGGTTTTAGGTTTTAAAAAATCCATTAAACTTACTTATTCGCACTGCTGACGGTTTCGATCATCTTATTATGACGTTCTTTTTCAGCGTTGATTTTATCTTGCAAAGAAGACATGTCTTTTTGCATGTTTTCAACTTCCACATTACGAATACTGAGTAGATTTTTCGTTATTGATACAATATCTTTTAAAGATAGGATCTGAAAATCATTAGATAAGTAATTTAAATCAATCAATATACCGAAATTTAAAAAAAAATACTCACTTGTAAATTCAAAGCCGAATTTTGTTTCTCTAGATTCAAACAAACGTTGCTTTTCTCTTTCAACAGATCAATAACCTTTTCGAGTAATCCTTTCAGATCTTTATTCTTCTTCCTTAAAATATCCGGGGAGTCGTCCGGTGCAGCTACGATGTTCTCGACATTGATGTTCAAATCAGGTTCACTTTTTTCTGCCATATTTGTTAGCACTATCAATCGAACAATAAAAATAGTTAGTTTGATTTCAACACCATATCCGATTTAGAGCATAAAGAGAGTTCGCTGGTTAGTGGCATGGTGCATGTGTCCGTTTATAAATAGATTTCGTACATAAGGCTATTTATACATATAAAGATATAACCCTCCTCCTTCCACCTCGTACACTTTGTGATCTGGAAATATTGCTACTCATTTCAGAGTTTAAATTCTAATTCGCGAGATTATAAAATTTTATCGAAACAAAGAAAAATAATTCAACTTTTCGACGATGAAAGAATTTTTTACGTACCTTCTATTTTCAATTTTTTTGCATCGTTGTTACGGGGTGATTCACGTTTTCGTTTTTTTGAACTAGATGATACCGGCGAAGATACGATTTCATCTTTGACAGATTGACAAGTTGGTTCAAAAGTTGAAGATTGGTCGTCATAAATATGTGTATCATCAGTCTCTTCGATAGTTTCCTCGATAAAATCTTCAATTATCAAATGTTCTGCCATAGTTTTGTCAATGGTCCAATCACAATTAGAGGAATTTTCGCAAAGTGTTTTAACATCCTCGATTTTCAGTGTTTCACAAACATCGTTATCCGATTTTCCAACGAATTCTACTTTGACATTAGATACAGGCTTATAATAATACTGATAGGTTCGCAAATAAGCGGGTTGTGGTTTCTTATGATCTATGGTATCATAATCGATAGCATTCGAATCGAATGGAAATAATCCACATTTACGAAAAGCTTGTTTAACCGTGTTTGTAAATTCGGTGAATTGTATAACATTCGAAACGACCGTTTCGATGTCTTCTTCTTCCAAATCTTTATTGTTATTCCGAGCAGGCCAAAATTTAACTTCGGTTTTCCAAGTTTCGAAAAATAATGGAAAAAATCCGTTTTCCAATGGATGCAGGTTACTGACATTAGGTAAAAATGGTACAATATGGATTCCTTTCTCTTGGCAGAATTCGTGAAGGGCGAAACTAACATGAGCTGCTCGAGGATCGACAAATAAAACGATGGGAAATTCGATGTTGTTATTGACTAAATAAGGATAAAAAACGCCGACCATGTAATCGTAAAATATTTGGCAGAGTGATTTACCAGTCGAGACACAAACGTATGTCGATTGTTTAATGGTATGGTCGGAATTCGATTCAGGAGACGAAAAGTGTTTAAAATTAATCATAGCTGGGGCGAGTTTAGCTTCGACGTTGACGGTGAAAAGTACATTGACGGTTTCTTTTTCGACAACTTGCGAGTCACCATTTTTCGACGTGCTGTTGAAAGTTAATGGAAGCTGACCCATGCAAAATATTCGTTCCGGATCGAGTAATATTTCGGCATTTTTACCCAGACTTTTTCTCACTTTACGAAACCAAGCTTGCAACTCGGGTTTAGATATTTGAGGGTATTTAAAATTGTCTTGTTTTTTCAGAATTATCTCCGGGTACCTTTTTTTGAAAGCTTTGTACCATCCGCTACCCAACGTTCGGTTTTTGAAGTAAAGGTGCATGCCCGAGTTCAAATTCGACTCGATTATTTTTCGAACGGAAAATATAATCGAGTCTTTGGTCGTGACTAATCCCGAAGCTGTGTTTTGCACAGCCCAATCTCTTAAATTTTGCTCGATCTCGAAACCGAGAAGAGGATGAGGACCTGGTTTACAATACGAAGCTGGACTTTTTCCTTTTACTTTATCGGCCAGTGTTTGGCGAGGTACCTTGTGGATTCTGTGAATAGAACATTTATCAATTATTTCTATTTTTATAGGCAATGCTGAAATTAGAACTGTGTGTATACTTTGCTGCAGTCGTCGTGTTGTATTTTCCATCTTTGACATCTTGCAAAGCGTTCATTAAATTTGCAACTGAGTAAGGTTTTTTCGCACGTCTCATCTTACTGATTTGATCCAATGAACTTGGGAAAAGAACTGAAAAAATTTTAATGAATTATTTTTCGAATTTTCAATTAAAAGTAAAAGTAATTGGCGATTTCGTGAGTGTTTGAAATTGAACAAGTTACAGCATGATAAAATAACGTAAAACCATGGAAACTATACCCTTTTCAGAGAGTAATCATTTCTCGTGATATTTCTCTCTACGAAATGTAAAAATGAATTCATTTTCAATTTCAGTTATTTCATCGAAAAGATGAGTGAATATGATACGATAAATTAGTATGAGTCAATGCAACTTACATAATCCTAATGATAATTATTGTCGTCAAATTAAAAACGAGTAACTTATTAAACTTTTCAACTTGTCCACGAAAGTTGAAACTTTTACGTACACTTTGAGACCAAAACAAAACAATTTCTGATAAGCGTATCTGATAGTAGTTCACGAATGATTTGATCAATTTGAATTTCAAATACTTTGAAAAAAGCTTTTTTGAAATCGAAAGATCCATTCATAGCAAAATTTGATGATAAGAGAACGTAAACAAATTTTCATTCTTGGAACTTCACAATTTATTTAAATAAATCATATTTTTGAAATAATTTCATTGCTGTTGTGAATTTGTTTCAAAAGTAAGAATATCTATTATTCTTCTTCGTTTTCAAGTTCATCTTTCTGAATTTTAGTACGATTCCTCCTGCCTTGAAAGTTACTCTTCGAAATAACTTTTGTCAATTTTTAATGCAATCAGCGAGGAAAAATATGGAGCTCGAAGAGAAAATAAGTATTACAGCCGTCATAGCCAATGAAGAATCTCATTTTTCGAAGTATTCATTTCAAGGTACATAATTATATTGTTATCTATCAATTAACTGTTTCAAGATTTTTGAAACTGATAATGAAAAACAAAATCAAGTAGAACTCATCGAAGTAATAATAAATATTGTAAATTGTTTTGAGACAGTTCTGAAGAAACGTAGAGACATTTGCTGTTTCTACTTACGCCTGGCTAGTGAGTAGTGATTTGACAGAAATCGTTCTTCATTGAAGAAAAATTCAATGAAGAAAATATGATCCAAATTCAAAGATAATTACTGATTTGTGAAGTAAGTAATGCATAGATTAAAATGAAGCTTAATCAATGAAATTTCATCAAAGGTCAAACCAATACCAAATGCTACCTAAATGATATTTTGTTTTCTAAAAATCTTCACCTAAATTCTGAGGTTTCTGAGCTGTTGAATTCAATCGATTTTTCGATACTCTTAATGCACTGATATTTATTTCTATACTTCTTATTATTGCAAATATTTTATTATAATTTTTATTGATTATCAAAAACTTTGAAATTCATTCATAAATCATAAATATTCATTTTTATTTAATTATGCATCAACATACTTTTTTTATGATCAGTATGAACAACACTGCCTTCTAATCAGTTTTTCAGTTTTTCGAATTTGGTTTATTTTTTCATGAAATGTCTTGAGTGAATGTTGAAGCTTGCTTAAAATTCGTATTTGGATAGATCAAAAGTTAAATTATAGTTGAAATAACGGTTTTATGAATAATTGGATAAATTCTGTCAGTAGTGTGTTGTTCATTGATGTGAGGTTATACTTTGAGCATAAAAATTCATGCTTGCTTGAATGGAATAAGTTGATAACTGGATGAGAAAAATTACGCTCAAATTATGGATTTCAAATTCAAAGTAATTAGTAATTTTTGGTAAATATTATTTCTATTATCAATAATTTCTGAATTTTTTTTGCTTACTGTGTTATGATAGTGCGAACTAGTTGAACTACAAGACCATGGAGTTTCAATCGAAGATGAAAAGAATTTCAAACCCATTGAAACTCATTTTGTTGTAAGTTGATAATTTTTCATATTTCTAACGTTTGAAAATTTACTCATGGATATCGATTTGCTCAAGTGATTCTTCAATTCTATTTTTAGGATGCGGGTATTGATATCGTAAATAACTCTCTTTATACTTCACAAGGTTCAATTCTCATTTCACGACCTGTCAAGTGTGAAGTAAGTATTTCTTGTGCATTTTTTTCTGTTTTCCAGTTTATTAAAATTAATTTTTCAGGATGCACGTCATGATGAAAAGAATAACCGATCTGTTTGTGCTGCGCAAGATTCAATTTTCATCTCACAACTTGTCAACTTCGAAGTGAGCATTTTTTCAAGTATTTTTCTCTTATTCAACGGTATTCTAAAATTGTTTTTTCAGGATGTGAAAGATGATATAAAAAACATTCGCTCATTGTGTGTTCCGCCAAAGTCAATTTTCATTTCGCAACCTGTCAAGCAAGTAGTGAGTAGCTGAGTACTTCAGAAATAGTTTTTTTTTCTATATTGCATTTGTAATAAAATTATTTTTTTCAGGAAGTAAATGATGCTTCAGTCGATCGCGCTCTTTGTGCTCCGCAAGGTTCAATTTTCATTTCACAATCTGCCAAGTGTGAAGTAAGTTTAACTATTTTTTTCCCCCTATTGACTTGTAGTAAAATCGAGTTTTTTTTAGGATGTAGGTGATGAAACAAAGAATAATTGCTCGCATCTTATTCCTCAAGATTCGATTTTAATTTCGAAGCCCGTCAATTGCGAAGTGAGTATATTAAAATTGTTTTCTTCCCAAGACTTTTTGTGCTAGAATTAACGAATGACGTGTATTCATTTTTAGACAACGTTCGACGAATCGAATTGCCAAAATAAAAACAACAAGAAACAAAATATTCAAAACGTACATCCTGTCTTCCACTTTGATGATAAATTGCATTGGTGTAAATATTGTAACGAAACATTTAAACGGAGCGATTACCTGACGCTACATTTGCGTAAGCATACCGGAGAAAAACCTTTCAAATGTGACGAATGCGACGCAAAATTTGCATATCGTGCAGTGTTAAGTCACCATAAGCTTGTTCACAGTGGTGAAAAACCATTCGAATGTAAATATTGTGAAGCTGGATTTACGAAAAAGTTCAACCTCAAAAGTCATATCGCTCGGAAGCACAAAAAAAGAAAACTCGAACCAATAGAAAAGAAATTTATTTGTGATGTTTGCGAATCGAAATTTGTTCGTCTCTCTGCGTTGAAACTCCATGAACGAATGCATTCGTCAGATAGACCATTTGAATGTACTTCCTGCCAAAAAAAATTCAAGTATAAACATGTACTGAAGAAACATTTGAAAACTCATGCTGTGAAAAGTTCCTCTAAAGGTAAATGTGATATTTGTTGAGCTAACTATATCCGAGAGGTTGGATACGTGTACCGATGTTTAAAACATCTTTTACCACGATTTTTTATTATTATTTAAAATTGGTGGACATTTGATTTTTTTCGATTACTTCAAATGTTCACGATTTAAAAGTAAGTTTTGTACTTTTTGTTTTGTTTGAAACGATCAAAATTGATAATCTCATTAATTTTTTATAAAATACATTCAGTTGAATGAAAATTAAATTAAATTGATGAATCAAATGTATCATTTTGTTTTATAGTTTAGTATTAGCTGTCGTATTTTAGGTTGGTTACAAAAATTGGTTCGGTGTTTGTTTGAACTAATGTAAAAAATTGACGTTGTTTGAGAGATAGATTTAGTTTTTTAAACAACAATGAAAGAAGTGATAGAGTGAATAACCCATTTGAACATTATTAAAATTAAAATTGAAAAAATCGAGTAGGTATAGGTAATTACATTTTTTCTATGTAATGTAAATACAGATTATAGATTCTAAAAAGTGTAGAAGAAAATTTAATCCCAATATGTGCAATGTGTTGTTGATTATGCACGTGCAAGGTCCCTTTCAAGTGCCTTGATTAACATCTTGAAAAACAAAAAAAAACATAATCTACCTTTCCATTGAAAAATTTAATTCCTGGGCACCTAAGCTCATATGCATCAAATGATTTTTCAAGGGATGAAATTGACGCTCCTTCAGCAGCTATACTTTGTCTTATTTTAGTTAGTTATTCAAAATTTTCTCCATGGTTAACCAAAAATCTTGCAATGATTACGAAAATATACCCGTAATTAGCAACAGTAAAGAGGTTAAGATTTCGATTTATTTTTTTATATTTCCTCAGACCACTTAATTTTATCTTATCGTGTTACTTTGACACCTTTAAAGCAATTGTTGATAATTGTCATTACATGAAATTCAGCAAGAACAGATTTAATATTCATTTAAAAATCCCATAGATACAAATTTTATAGGTACTTATTGAAAAAAAGATAAGCTGGTACGATCAACGTGTCAGTGTGAGCTTAATACCCATGTTCATAAAAATAAGTAATTGAATTTTCTTTTGAATCTCCTTTTTTGATATTCAGTATTGTTGAGTTAATCGGCGAGTGTATGTTAATATTTAATCATGAATTTCTGTGTTGGTCTATTAATTATTACTATTTGGACTTTGAAAAGTAAGTAGATATTTAGTATTTTTCTTATGTCCATGTTATTGATATTATTATATTTTAGTACTTAATTGTGAGAAAATGCTCGTAATGAGTATTCATTAAAACTAGATGACAGAGTAGGATCGTTTTTAAATTCTAATTTTTGATAAAACGTTTAAAATAGTTGACTTGAGGGCGAATTTCAATATGTTGTAGGTAGCAGCGTCAACATCGCCTACCATTTACCAATTTAAAGTTAAATAACTGCAACGAATTACCTATATACATGAAGTAGCTGTTGCATTTATTCTTCTTAAGTACTTTTTTCTATCTATTCAATCACGAATAACTACCTATCTTCACGAATGTAATCAATGAATTATTGATATTTTTTCCCCCAATTTTAAGCAAGTTCCTCGCATCCAGTTTCCAATAAAGCCAATAATAATGGAATTAGTCCCGGAGATTATCCATTTCAGGTGAGTAACGATTGTTCATTCATTTGCATCGAATTATAGATTCTTAGTTGAAATCAATTAATTTGAAAATTATGATTTTATTGATTGAATTGAACTTTTCAGTGTGTAATAAGAATCAAGCCAGACAATGACGAAAGTTTTCTTCTTTGCGAAGGCGCTATTATCGATAAAAAATGGGCCTTAACCGCAGCCGGTTGTGTTGATAAGTAAGTTATTAATTTATTCGTAGAAATTAGGTATCATAAGTATCTATATCTAATATTTTAATGTACCTAAGAAGGTAATAGCTACCTAAATGGAAGATATTATTCAGTGTAAATTTGCTAATTCTTCAAATTTCAAGTGGCTGCTTGTTTGATTTAAATCTTGACATTAACATGAATTTGCAAATCATTTTCACGAGTACTAGGTACTCAAATAGTTACATACCTATCAAAAATGATGTAATTCAATTTATTAAGGCATTGGCATGGTATTTCTTACGTGGCACTATAATTTCGAAAAATTATAAATACAAACTTCCAAACTTACTTTATAATGCAACCGTAGGTATAAATCAAATCCAGAATTGTTGGAGGTAGTTGCTGGAATTGTTTCTACTGAAGATATTAAATCAGAACCACATATGCAAAAGAGGAAAGTATCGGAGATTATTATTCATCCTTTGTGGGATGAATCAAAGAAAGCCGCCGGAGATATTGCTTTACTGAAAGTAGGTACTTACCTAAGTGATTATTTGCTGGACTGGCACAAGTTTTATATCTGTATTTTTTAATATGAACATATTTTTTTAAAAACAGGTTTCAAGAAAATTTAATGAAAATAGATTTATAAAAGCGGCACGCATTGGAAACAACGTGACACCCAACCAAACAGCACACCTGATTGGATATGGTGTAAGATTTTAACAATTTTTCAATAAATTAGCGCAGACAATTCGTTAATTAGTTGATAAAATATAATTATCTAAACATTCTATTTGAAAATTCCTATAGGACTTCGAAAATGTATCATCAACGAAACTGGTAATAGCTCCGAAAGAAGTTTGTTTGCAAAAAAGTGATAACCCATCGGAATTGTTTTGCGCAAAAAACAACCAAAGCGAAGTTTTTTCTGATGATGTATGTTACTCTTTATCAGGTTTATTTGAGAGAGAGCAAGAAATTACTACCTACTGAATATTTTTTTGTCAGTCATTTGCAGGTGCACCTTTGGTAAAAATGAATACTGCTCCAGTCGCAGAAATTTATGGCATTTTATCGGCAAAACGCTCACACTTGTTTTCAAGGACCGATTTCCACAAAAAATGGATTGAAAGCATTGCAAAAATTGAACAATCGAATACTGATGGTACAACTGAACCCACTTCTTCCAGTACACATGAAAAATCATCGGATGATGGAGGAGCGACAGATGGATCGAGTAGTACTACAGCCACATCCAGTACACCAAAATCTAATACCACTTCTTCCGAAGAAGAAGAAGAAGAAGAAGAAGAATCTTCAGAAGAACAAGAAAGTTCGACTCCAATTTCAAATGATACTGAAGAAGATGAAGAAGAAGAAGATGATGAAAACAATTCAGATGAAACCACTACAGGCCCATCCAATACCACAGAGGAAGATGAAACTGAAGAATCAGATGAAAAAAGTTCTATCGAAAAATCAGAGGAAGAATCAACGGAAGAATCAACAGAAGAATCTGAATCTATTGAGTCAGATGAGGAAACAACGACAACATCGACAGAGTCGTCTGACGAAAGTTCATCGTCTGAGGAATCTGAAGAAACAACAGAAACTCCAAATTCAACCTCAACTACCCCATCTTCTCCCAGTACAACCACAGGTGTATCTACTTCAACGAGTACATCTACGTCAACGCCTTCTTCATCTACCACAACTGCACCTATCTCAACTACGACAGCATCTCCGTCAACGACGTATTCATCTACCACATCTGCACCTACCTCAACTATGACAGCATCTCCGTCAACGACTTATTCATCTACCACATCTGCACCTACCTCAACTTCGACATCATCTACTTCTACTACGACACCCTCATCAACTACCACCTCAACATCCTCCACTACAACAACTACAGAAAGCGACGAGGACTATTATGATGATGTTACTACGACCTCCACTTCGACATCATCCCCGTCAATGACTTCATCTACCACATCTGCATCATCTTCAACCACGACATCAACTACTTCTACTACAACATCCTCAGCAACCAGCTCAACGGCACCCTCCACTGAACCTTCAAATGATAATGATGATTATTATGATGATGATGATGATCCACAATCTCAAAATCACCATTCCGACGATGCATCTGACAGTGATATCGAAACCAATCCTCGAAATTCTGCAGGCGACTCTAACGCAGTCACTTCAAACTCGGCGAAACTATCAAAACCATCTTTGATGACCATTCTGGCTTCCAAAGCTAATGGCTTGATCGATTCAATGAAACGTTTAAAGCATTTTTTCGCCTCTGCGTAATGCTTACTTGATTTACATGATTTGGTCGAGTAACTCAAAATGCTTTACAAGCATTTTCATAACAATTTTTTGTTATTCAATTAGCGTTCAATAAACGCATTTTTCTCTTGAATTGGTTCAAATTATTTACTGTGATTGAATAAATCAACTTCAAATGACACGACTAATTTTTATACACGATTTTAAATCATTAAAATGATGAAATATGAATGGACAAACTCACGAGTACTTTATTGTGATAATTGTACGAAACGAACATTCAAATTAAAATAATAATTTATGTAACTTAATGAACCAGGCTGTAACAAAATATACATCAACGAAAGAATTCCGCAAGAGATACATTATGTATGTATCTTAAAATCTATTCATATCCCAAAGTTGTTAATTTCACGATAACAATGGAATATTACTAATAACATTAGACAGATGAAAATTGTAAAAAAAGAGAAAGACTTTCGAGCCCGACAATTTATTAAAAAAGTGAGCTTCGATGCGAGGATGTTTGAAAAAACAGTTCAAAATATGTTCAGAAATGCACAACATTAGACCACGAAAACAGTAATTATTAGGAAATGTTTCTTTGGAAGAAATTTCGTATCGATATCATAATTGCTCAAGTCACAAAAATTCACTTTTTAAATGATAAAAAAATTAACGTTAATTCAGTTTTAGAATTATTTTTTTCAAAATAATCAAGTACTTAGTACCTACCTACAACAAATAATATAAATTTTTAGGCACTGATACGCCCAACTGTCGAATAAATAGATGTTAAAAATTCAAAAAACATTGTTCAAAACCTATTTCGAACCGATCAAAATGCTCGAAAAAATAATAAAACATTTTGATTTCAAAAATACAAATTCAAACGCATCAAGCGACGAGTAAAAACGAACCGTTGAAATAAATTAATATTCACTTAAAAGATCGTTTCGATCTCCAGTCTATATATTCGTCGAATTCTTCTTCACTACCATAAGAAGAATCTTGATCGCTGTCATCTTTTGTCGACGAATTGCCAGCATTTTTCCTAGCAGATTTCTCTTGCTGTACTTTTTCAAGTTGCACTTCCAATTCACGAATTCTGTGTAAAATAATTCAATGAATTCCAGATCAGAGACTACAATAAGATAGACGAGTAGTACGTACCTGGACCAGTTATACATGTTCTCGTCGATGATCTCGATTTCTCGATCAACTAACGCTTGATCTTGGTCTTCTTCGGCGATTTGTTCGGAAACTGCGTTTTCTTCTTGGATCTCTTTTTTAAATCTTTCCCATTCTTCTTCGATGGGATCTTTGTAATCTATATTTCTAGCCTGTTAACGCAAGATAATTAGCGAAATGATAATACCAACGTTAACGTGACATAACTTTTTTAAATACTTTGGCATCTTGAATTGGATCATCGAAAAATCCTTCCGGTAATTCATTCGCTGGCTCGTTATCTGGTTCAACGTCAACTTCCATTTGGCAACTGGTATCATTGCTTGGAGCGTTTTCGAAAGAGCTCGAAGACGAAGGTGTTTGATTAATGGATTCGGTCTGTCTATTTTTCAGAATACCTACGAAATTACGAAAAATTCAAATAACACATTCACGTACCGAATTTTGAGCTAATTCATATTACCAACCTCTAACTTTCATCGGTTCAGCGGGCGTGGTAATGGTAACAGGAGGAGGATTTTTTTGAATGATTTTTGCGCTCGCGTTAGATACCTGTAGAATTTCTTTTTGAGCTGTCCTTTTCTTAGCTATATTTTCACGGTGTTGTTTTGCGTTTATATGAACGGGCCAAAGTGTTTCGTTCTTTACTGGGGAGTTGCAAATGATACACATAAGAGTGCCATCACTCAGATACGTATACGTTGGTTAAGGAAATACACAGATAGAGTCGAATTAAAGAATATGAATAAATTTACCGACGTATAAAAAGGATATTTTGCCAGCGGTGAATCTATCTTCTTCTTGACTTCCGCAAGTTTACGTTTCTTCTCCATCATGAGAAGGCGTAAATCCGTTTGAGATATTTTCCGTTTTTGCGAGCTCATCTTGCCGGAGTGTTCACGATACGATAAACTTTCTTTAAATTACAACATGAATATGATTAAAGCACAAATTCGAAAATGCAAAATCAACTTCAACATGACAAATAAAAAAATAATGTAAAATCGTCTATTTTTTGACTTGTGAACGCAAGATTGATTGATAAAAAACAATGTAGTCAACTTCTAAATGAAAATGTAATGAATCGTATTTACTCGAACTTCCGGAATCGAAATTTAAACAAAATCGTGGCTATTTTACTTATTTTATTAAAAAATTCGTTTTTAAAATCGATCTAGTATTATTTAAAGCTTCAAAAACGTACAAATTCTCAGCAATTACCGAACCAAAAATATAGAAAAGCGAAAGCTCAATTTCATCGTTCGGTCATCTTTGTTTTGATACACGTACGTGCGCATGCGCAGGTGATTACCGCTGCTTCAATTTGCAATTGTCAACTGATTAGAAAAAATTCAGTATTATTTTATATTTAGCTAAATTTACGATTATTTGATGTTTTTATGACATTTATAGAGTCCTGTTGAACTCCAAACTATGAGCATATCTACCAGAAGTCACAGCGAACCCGGAAGGTAAGCGTTTTTACCCATATTGTATTCCAATACCTCAACCGAATCTCTCATACGTGTTACATTTCAGATGGATTTGCATTTATCCTGCCTACATCAATAGTAAAAAAACTATAGCCGAAGGGCGTCGCATATCTAAGGACAAATCCGTCGAAAATCCCACAATTCCCGAAATAATGGAAGTTCTAAGTACGTCCGGATTAAAGGCTTTACCAGAAAACAAACAGTATTCTCGCGAACGTAGTAGAGAATTTAATGTTCGAGGTAGAGTCAGAGTACAAATCAAAAACGATGATGGTACACCCAGCAATCCGGAATATCCTTCGAGTAAGTTTCATTTTATTCATTTCATCTGTTTCTCACTTGAAACATTACTCATTTTTCGTCGTATTTGTAGGAGAGAGCGTTATGATATTCATCGGTACAAGTATTCCCAAACTGAAATCACGTACTACCAATAAACCAGTCGAACATAAAGGCGAAACTTCAAAGAAAAAGGGTAAAGGTAGAAAATAAATGTACTGAATTTTTTATTCTTACGAACATTCTGTTTTGATATTGATGTTTTCATTCTAAATTTTGTTACTTGAAAAATTGAATTAAAAAAAATGGTAATTTAATAATATTTATTTGCTGTAATTTCCATAAATAATTACAAAAGAGGAAAAGAAATAAGCTATGATCGCTATTGGCTCATTGTAGGAGGGTTTTGCTTTTGCCGTTTTTTTGCGAGCTTAGTTCCGGAGAAAATGGCGATTTTCCCCGATTTGAAATTTTAAAAAAACTGGAATGACTTCGCAAATACGTGTCCAATGGTAAAACCAATCGCAAATTCGGATTCAGCGAGTTCGAATACCCCCTCCTAAACACTTCAAACGCCTATTTTCGACAATTTTTTTCTACCTCAAAAAATGAACAAAAATGGTCAAAAATTGCTCTTTTTGAAAATTACGTCCTACGGAGCGGAAACTGGTGTAGTGGATAAATTTGAGGTGATTGATTTTCGGCTTTCGGCCTTTGTTCTTGAGATATCGCTGATTTTCATCTAAAAAATATTGTTTCCGGCAAAAGTATCATAGCTGGATCAAAATGAATACCGAATTCGCGATCAGTGACTTCGAAATAGTCGAAAACGACACGAACATTCATGAAATTCGTTCATTCTTGAAAATATCCGGAAATAAAACACTCTGGCTCGGAATAATAGCTACATATTAAATCCGATCGCATATTCGTGATCAGCGACCTCAAATTAGTCGATAACCACTCGAATCATGACTTTATAAGCGAAGGTATTCGATTTAATTGAGAAAAAGTGATTAAAAATTATCTTAAAAATGAAAAATTTCGAAAAATCAAGCTTGCCCCGTGTTTAGAAGAGGTATGCAACACAAACAACACGATAAAAATGACAGAACACAGGGACGACTATTTTGTTTGATGCTAAAAATCAGAAATATCACTAAGAGAATATAACATACTGAGAGGTCGCTGGTTCCTAATACTGAAATACTGAAAAGGAACCAAAGACCTCCAAGTGTGTCGTATTCTCTCAGGGATATTTCTGATTTTTCGCATGAAATCGAACTAATCGGTTTCATCGTGTTGTTTGTGCCGCATATCTTTTCTAAACAAGGCGAAAATGTGATTTTTCGAAATTTTTCATTTTTCACTTGAATTTTCAGCCTCTATTAATTACTTTTTATTAATAAAATCGAATATATTTGCACATATAGTGAAGATTAGGGTGATTTTCGACTAATTCGAGGTTGCCGATCACGAATATTCAATCAGATTTGAGAAGTAGCCACTATTTCGGGCGGTATAGTGTTTTATTTTTTCATTTTCAGTAATAAAGCAAAAAACCATAAAAACGCCAAACAAGTTGTCGAAACAATGATATATTATTATTTTAATGATAAAATTGGATAAGAAAAAAAAATGCAAAGTAAACAATGATTACTACACTGTTTAAAATAAATACTTTTAAAAATAATATTGCAACTTGAAAATCGAAACATTTCTATACACTTATCGAAAACATACACTTAATTAAAGATAATACATAATAAATTCGTTAATTTACAACAAAACGTATTGTTTACCCTGATCTGGATGCAAGAAGTCAAAAGAGAAAAAAAAAGAGAAGGGGGAAAGGAAAAAAATAAATCACAGTTCTAGAATCAAGAATAACAAAAAATATTAAACATCAATACGATGATCGGTCAACTTCTACGTTGAATGATTTTGAAGTATTGCTTGAATAGGTGAAAATTAACAAAAGGGAAGAAAAACAAAAGAAAAAAACAAGGTGGCATTCTTGAGTCTCGATTTAAAATAAAAAATAGTGTTTTTTTAAGTAACCAACAACACTTAGAAATACGTCGTAGATGCCATGAATTAACTAATCGTTTTAAAAATGAAAGCCACGCGGACACAAGAAACGAGTAAAAACACAAATAAATACTAGAAAGAGAAAAAAAAATAGAAAAAAATTCACACATAAATCAATAACGGTACTTCAAACAACGAAAATTAATACACATAGTACTCAATATTCATTAAAGAGATCATAACGCGCGAAATTAAAATAATTCGTTGACTAGACTGCTGCCTAATGCAGCTATAATTCGTCATAGTATACGTCTTCATTTCGGAAAAATAAAACATTTCACTAAATAGAGTAACACGTTGATCAAGACGCCATCGATAATAATAAAAATACTGCGAATCAAGCAAGTGGGAAAGTCAACGGTGCGTCGGATATACAAATAAAATGCGCCACTTACTAAAACATACGTATAGAAAAAAATTACATGCTAAAATAATTCGGAAAATACGCGACATCTTGAACCCAGTTCACTCTAAGGATTTTTCGAAAAACCAACTACATAATAAATAACAATTTGTACTATTTTAATTCTTCGAGAGTACGTCGTTTTCTCTTAATTCATCCATTTCTTGCAATTGGACGCGCCGCAGCAACACGGTATTTTATGCAAATCGTCTTCGATATCGAATTGATAATCGTAAGATAACTGAAAAAGAGCAAAAATCGTTATTAAAAACGACGTTCTCGGAGTTACAAATGTTGATGGAGAATAAAATGAAATACTTCTTCGGCACGAGCGATTCTTCTTTTGGAAAATATAATAATACGATATTCTCGGTCTACTTCGACTTTTTCGGTGACGCAGTTCGGATTACAGGAATGATTTATGTATCTTGCCAAGCCACCGCAAATTGTGGCATCGACGACTCGATTTTCATCCAAACGGAACATATATACTCCACGATTCTACGACGATAAAATTTCATTAGACGATGATTAATTCATGAAGGGGGAGGGGGAGGAGTAACTTATGTTAATTCAATGAGGTTTCGATTATTCAATTTTATTCTAAGACTAAACGTAATCAAGGTTCATTCTGTCAAAGAATCGAATGAGTTGGAGGCCTGAAGAGGAGGACAGCGATGGAAAACTGAAATAATTTCAGTTTCAGTTTTTGGTTTTCAGTTTCAGCAATTATGATAATTATTACTCAGAAGAAGAAGGATTAAAAAAATAATTTCAAGAAGAAAAATGAAAACAAAAGAATAAAAAACAGCTGAGAATTAGAAACTGGAAATTATTTTATTATTAGTTTTGTTCAGTTTTTTGGTTTTCAGTTTTGGTTTCGGTGTCAGTTTTTTCAAATTTTCATTTCAGTTTACGTTAATTTTGTTTCGTTTTCAGTTTCACTATGATTTCGACCTGAAATCATTGAAACTGAAAACCAAAAAACTAAACTGAAACTGACATAATTTCTCGATTTTAGTTTTTAAGTTTAACAATGATGGAAAACTGAAACTGAAACTAAAACTAAAACCATGAAAAGAACTGAAACTGAAACGAATACTATTTCAGTTTTTCCGGAGTCTGAGAATTGAGATGCTATCTTTCAATTTTGCTTTTTTGCTTTTTGTTTTTGTAAGACCATAATAAAGTTGCAATAACGCCATAATAACTTTACAAATTATAATAGGTAAGTTCATAATGAAATTAAATCAATTAAAATACAAATTTTTCACGTTGACTTTTAAAAACGGATTTACGTTTACTTTTTTTCAAATTGAAATTGACAAAAAAATATCAAAAATGAGAACTGAAACTGAAACTAAAAATCATGTCAGTTTCAGTTCAAGTTTTTGGTTTTCAGGTCTTGTCATTCCAGCTTTAGCTTTTCCTTTTTAGTTAATTTTGTTTTTTTCAGTTTCAATTTCGCCATCGTTGGGGAGAGGAGGTGGGGATATTCAAAATGACTTACAAAAATTTCAAAAATTGAAAATCAAACTTTTTTTTGCAAAACATTTGGAGATGAAAAATTTTCATGAAAATGCAAAGAACAATTTTTCTGAAATAGCCTCTCTCTCCTCCAATGAGCCGAAGGAAAAAACAGTCTTTCTAATTTTTGAAATAGAATGGAATGATTTAATACAAAATTGAAAGTATTGGTTCGAAACCTCGGCAAATTTACTCAAACATGGTCCTTAAATCGACCTCAAAAATACCTTAGCTTCGTATTGTTTTTCTCTAAAATCGGATAACTGAGATCTGATAATTTCTCCGATATACTCAATGACCATAGTATGCTTGTCGATGTCTCTCGCTGCGTACAAACCCAGTCCTGCGATTTTTGATCTGAAAAGCACACAAACAAAAAATAAAACCAAATTCTGAGATAATTTCAAAATTAAAACCGTACGTCGAAATTTACCTAGCTAGATAGACGTAATTTCTCCATTCTTGTTTCATTTTCTTATATTGGGACGATTTCGAATGCACGAAGTGCTTAGAATACGGACACGAGAGATCACCGGTGAATAATGGCGACGATGTTAGTACAGGTCTTGGCATGATGGAACTAGTCCTCTGGGTAAAAGCACGTTTAACCAATTGCCCTCGTATTTTCGGTTCGCATCTAGCGCATCCACTCGGATTAACTGCTAATGGTAACTCTAGTAATGGATCTTTACCATACTTGAAACGGTAATCGCTCAACGTTTCGATGCCTTCTCAAAAAAACACCCAAAAAGTATGATTATTTTCATTACAAATCCATTCGATTATTAATTTATCAATTCGAAATGGGCAAATTGTACCTGGTAAACTTTCTAAAATTCGTACAATAGCCGGTTCGGTCAATCCGAATAAATCTTCGCCGCAGATATACTTGGGATAAAGCTGAACGCTATCGGTTTCTTTACGTAGGGAAACCAATGGTTCGAGAATACGAGTCCAGACGGCTTTGGGCGATGCTCCTCTTAGCTCCAAGTCATCTTGGCCTGGTTCTTGAACCAAAACTCTGAATTCGGGTCGGCCAGCGACGTCGTGAATTGAGCATATGTATTGACAACGTTTATTGAAAACACGCATACTCCAATAAAATCGAATCTGCAAAACGATCGTCGAATAACAGGATATTTAGTAAAATCTCAAAACCAAAAAGCAACAGGTTTGTAGAATATGCAGCAAAACTTTTTTAATTATAAAAAATACTGATTTTTATAAAAATTTGTGAATATTTCAACTTTTTTTTTTTTGCATTTCAAACACTTTTACATTTTTCAATGATTTTTAGAAATATTTTCACAACATTCACGAGATTTTTTAATGCTACTTATGATTTTTTTGATTTTTTAAACGAAGAATTTACTTTTCGACTTAAACTTACCACTTTATAACCCACTGGGTAAATGTAATTTGCAGTATGGAACTCTTGTAACTGATGAGGTAATATTTGTCCAACGTTTACAAATATCAATGTACCAATTCGCATCGAATGGGTGAGTTCGGCGTGTTGTACAATAGAAGCAATTTGCTTGTTTTCATCTCGATCGATGTATACTCTTCGATAAACCGCCAATGTGGTCAATTCGCTATCTTTTTCTCCTTTCGGTACGTGAATATTGCAAAACACAGACTAGGTAAAAAATAATTTAAGACATTAGTACATCATCAATGGATTTGATCAACTTTGAGAATAATTATACTTACTTTATTTTTATAAAAAACGCATTCGTCTTTTACTGCACAGGACAAATGATATACAGACGAGCACCTCAGCTTGAAACATTTCAAAGTAGCTCCATTACGATGACAATAAGAACACATCACATTCATACCTTGTTGCAAAGCAACATTCACGTTCATCAAAGCACCATTTACAGTTTCGTATACACCGTCTGACCATAAAGAACAATTCAAATGAGCCCATTTGTCCACGTCGTAATTTAATAACCTACGAGGAAAAAAATCTGGTTAAAATCATGGTCTCTAAATTTTGTTCGAAAATTATTGGAAAAATTGAGCCGACCTCGATGGGCCATCTGCAACAGCGTCGCCGATTTGATGACAAAATATACAAGTTCGTTCGTCGTCTGGCATTTTGGATGGCATGACTGTAATACCCATTCTGAATAATGTCTGCAAAAGCATATGAAAATTTTACGTGAATAAAATACGTCGAAATGAGAATCAATGAGGTGATTCATTCGGAGATATTTCATACCTGCATGATTTCTTTTTCGGATGGTTTTTTGTATTTTTGAACTGTTGATGGAATAGAATTGGAATTAAAAATTTGATATTTTACACCTTTGGTCAATTTCTTCTCTGGTATAGGTTGTTCCAATTTCGTATCGGTTTCCATAATATTTGAAGTTTCAGAATCAGTAATATCGGTAATATCCTAGAAAATAATAATGGATTATGAAAATATGAAGGCTAAGCACATTTATCGAAATACGATTTAGTGAGGTTTTGACTTCAGTTGTTCCAATACTGATCTTTTTTTTCAAAATTACACTTGACCGTATAAAAGACTATTCGAATCGTCCATTTTTTAATAAATTATCATAAAAACTCAAAGTTCATTTTTCGATTTTAATAGAATTTTTGTAAATATGAAAAAAATTGTGAGCTGTCTCAAGTGATACAAAAATATGTACAACATGTGATTTCAGAATTCGGAAACTTTTTCTCAAGTTCGTTTAAACTCCTCCCCCAAAATTTCTTCATTCGAAAAAGAAAAATTGCCTTTTTTCTAATCATCGAGATGAAAAAACTCAAAAAAAAATATCGAATAAAAATGAACACTCGAAATCAGAACGTCATCAAACAATCCAACAAATTCTACCTGGGACGAATCATTCAACTTATAAAAATCTGTATCGAAAGTATCATTTAAATCGCTGGAATCTTCTAATTTCATCTTCTTACGAGGTGATTCGGCCAAACAAGCATCATCCGACGAAGACACCTGAACCAAATAAAAATATGAGAAAATTTTACAAACCTGTTTAATTCAACACAACCATACAACGTACCTTTTGCTCCGATAAAACAGGCGGATATAAAAGAATCATTTGTAAATAACACGAAGTGCTACAAAACAGTAAATCTTCCGAAACTCCGTCTTGTACAACGAATGGCATTTCGGATGCTTTTTTAACGATCGAAGTACCTTCTGAGATTTGTACTTTACAATGGGAGCAGTATTTGGTAAAACCATTGAAATATTTTTGAGTTGCAACTGAAAAAAAAATCGATTAAATTAAAATCCAGTCGATTGAGATAGTAAAAAACTTTGTAAAAGCACTCGTACTTTCTTCTACATTGTTTTCAGATTTATCACCGAATGGATTAATTTTATTAGGAGTTGGAATACGCTCGGTGATCTTGTACGATGCCGGAGGAGGTATATTTAATACGTTGGCTAAGTTTTTGAGAACACTGACGATATCTTGAGCAGCTTGCGAACTCAATGTCAACGTGACAGATAAATTTTCTGTATCTTTGACCACTGCACTGGATTGAGTTTTCGTTTTAGAAAACATCATTGTGATATTTTCTTTTTCCTGAGAAAACAAGCGAAGTTATAAATTTCATGTTTTAAAGGAAGAATAGTTAATAAAGGGGTGGTTTACATTTTCGAGATGATACTGGACTCGTGGACGAAGAGCTAGCGGAGCTATCAGAGGAATCAATGGTGATATGCCTCTTTGGAGTTTTTCATCTTCTTCTGAATCTACTTCGCTGCCATCTTCGGCAATTAGTCGTAAACCTGAAAAATTAATATTGAAATTTTTATAATTGGAAACTAAAAACAGACAATGAAATCTATAACAGCATATATAAGCTAATTCACAATTTGTTGACTAGATCAAAAAATTATTTTCAATTTTTCAATCTCAGGAATTTTTCGAATTATTATTACCATTGAACATACCAGCAAATCGGGGAGGAACACGAGGTATAATACATTCCGGCGACGACGAGCTAATCACTGAATCAGGTGTATCGAGCTCACGATCGAAACGAGCTTGTTCAAGCCTTCTATCTTCGTCTGTAAAATAACCAATTCGTTAAACAAATGAAATAATTGTAAAATCTATTAAATTATTACTCCTTCGTACAATCAGCTTCTAAATTCAACGGCGAAAATTCTTCGTTATAGAAACCTCTTGCATTAGGAGGTAATTCGAAAGGATCGCGAGGTTCGATATCTCCAAATGGTTCGGTATTGTAATAATTATCATGTCTGGGAAGGCATAAATCATTATTCATCGAAACCAAATCTCCATTCGCCCAATTTCTAAACAATCGATAAAAAAATTATACAATTTTCGTACAAAAAGTACTTCTGAAAAATAAAAAAAACCTACCTAGAATTAATCTTAGAACCATCTCCGGCGCCATAAGGCAATCCAGCGGAATAAGTTTGAATTAGAAGAGGTTGGGTGATCGGTAAGGGAGGTAATTGGCGCAATTCTGTCATTAACGAATCGACAAACGAGTCGTAATCTTCGTCTATCTTTGGAGCCTGCAATCGTAATCGATAGATTAATAATCGGAAAAAGATAACTAGAGTTCGTATTCGACATATTACGTACTTTACGAATACGTTTTTTGGAAACGGTTGAATTCGGTTCTTTTGTCTGACTTTGACGTCTTTTCGCCTGGTACTGTCTTCTTTTTAGTTTTTTCAAATCTATCGAACAAAAAATAACTCTGGTTATTAGATAATTCTACGAAAAATTAAGTTCGGGCTTATGTGATTAATTATACCTTGGGCATCCAATACCGAACTGCACGATGACTCACCGCTGATCGAATTGGGTGTATCGCCGGCGTCAGATACTTTAGAAGTACCAGGAGAAATATCATCATTGGGTTCTTTTTTGATTTCAACGTGGACCGGAGTCATGGCCGAAGTGACAACTTTTCCAGGTGATGAAGAGTTCGTCGGTAAGGTATCTTTCTTCGAACTGCTCACATTATCTTGTTTAACAGCTGCAGTTGGTATAAGTACCTGCAAAAGATCAAAATAATTAGCATCAAGTTACACGGGTGACCAACCATTAGAACTACAAGACTGTCCAAGATGAAATGAGTACAATCGAGTAAGTTTAGATACTTTTGTATTGTCTCGTTTCATCTTAAAGTCATTTTTTTACTCCAACTTACCGTATCATTCTTTTTAGCCGGATCCAAAACATGATTCACTTCGGTAGAACTAGAGGCGACAACAGCCGACACTTCAGATCTGGGAGGTGATCGATAACTAGGCGATGGAAGAGGTTTGGCAACATGCTGAGTCATCGTAGAATGAGTTACGCTGGTATTACCAGAATTCTGAAGTAACTGCTTCAGCAAAACGTTCTGGGAATCTTCGCTTGGTTTTATTCTGACCGGAATCAAGTGGTGACTTAGCGAAGACGTCGTCGTTGGGTTATTCTCCTTGATTATTTTTATTTTACTACTCGTCGTGATGATTTTACCCCCTTTGGCGATAACCGATTGCGTTGGAACCTCTTCTGATATTTTTCCCACTTTGATGATTTTCGTATCGTCGATAACGACTTCATTTTTATCACTATTCGAATCGATCGCCGTCTCGTTGCCAACTACGTTATCCGGCTTGGGTAATTTTTTCACGTAAGAGTGGAAATTATTAGTAAATGTTGCTCCGGAAGATTCCTTGAAATTCGAGCTGTGTAAAAGCACCGATGTCGTTCTAGTCACCACACTGGTGACCACCGATGTACTGATGGCTTTCGTTTCGATGATTTTCTCCTCTTCCAGAGTCGTACTTGGCTTAACCACATCTTTCGTCGATTCTTCTTCTACCAGAGCTGTCGTCGAATTTATATTCTCCGAAGATACCGGTTCTTGTTCCACTTCGTCGTCGTTTTGTTCTTTTTTGATAATTTTCGCGTAAGAATGAAACGCGTGCGTGGGTACAACCGCGTGCTCCATTTCTTTACTCTCATTCGGAGATTCAGCCGCGCACGAAACCGTCGTAGTCGCTTGTACCACCGAAGTCGTCCTAAAAGGTAAATTTTGCTGGACGTTCTCAGAAATAGGCGAAAATTTGACGTCTTCTATGATCTCCTCTTCGTCGTGATTTTCACCCAATACCATCAACTCGTCAGCATCCACTAAACAATTATTTAATAAGTCATCGTCTCGTACATCGGTCACCGGTGATTCCAGAGCTAAATGTAATTCGTTCGTTTCCATATCCAAAGGTATCGATATCTCTGCGTCCTCCATAGCTGACGGAAAATCACCAAGATGGCTATTCTCTTCGCTTTTATAATCGATCAAGGCAACATCTTTGTACAAAGGTAGTTCCAGACTATCCTCGGAATTTTCCATTATTTTACATCCTTCGGTCAATGGTACGTCTTTGTACATCGCCAAGTCGTCCATATTATCATCGGTGATTTTCGCGCTGAAATCGTTGGCAGCTTCGAAATCATGAGGCGAATTAGGTTTCGAGCCTATTTTATCCTGAAACGATAACACCGAAGAATTCGCATCCGAGTCTTCTTCCATCGTCAGAGGAAACTGCTGTTGTTGCTGCGAATCGCACGAATCCACGCTGGATGCTTGAACCGGCGAGTTTTCTTCCGTAGTCGAAGATTTATTACCATCGTCGGATAATTTGGCCGCCGTGTTTTCATTCCACGTCGGCGATCCACCCAGCAGACCTGGTTTTATGCCGAATTTATCGAAATCCCGAGGTAATATCCGATCTACCGTACTTCTAGGTTTATTAGCGACGCAATCGGGAGACCCTCCTAAGAGTCCTGGTTTAATTCCACGTCTTTTGAACTCCTCAGGAATAGGAATACTATTAACGAAACTCATACCACCACCACTTCCGCCAGAATTCGGATCGTTATCATTTCGTTGATTCGTACCCCTGCCATACGAGTCCTGATTAAATTGCTGCTGCTGTTGTTGTTGCATCTGCGAGTGCATATCGTTCTGAGCATCCTGCTGCATTTGGGATTCGGTACTGCTCGGCCTCCGGATCAGTACAGGACTCCTGGCCGGTATAGGGCTATTCGTATGCGATACGTATTGCGCCTGAGAAGTATAAATCGGACTTTGCGGAGGCGCCGGGGAACTAGACGGATGAACGAATTGAGAAACGTGACGAGGGCTATGCGAAGGCATCGGCGAGCTCGGCGGCTGGTTATAATGCGACTGCACCGAAGGAGGACCGGAATGCAAACTGTACGAGTGAGATTGAATCAACGGACTTTGAGGAGTGGCCGGCGACACAGGTTGAGCAAACTGCTGAATTCGTGGACTTTGAGGAGGAGCAGGCGAATTCGACGACTGCCTCGTGTAATTATTATTCGCGTTTTGATGCATTATCGGCGACTGCACCGGTTGCTGTTGTTGTTGCTGCTGCTGCTGTTGTTGATTCATAATCATCGGACTTTGAGGCGGTCCCGATGAATTTGAAAATTGTTGCGGACTTTGCGGTTGCAACGGCGAATGCATTTGTTGATTGTATTGTTGCTGCGGCGAAGCAGCCAGCAACTGATTCAATTGCTGATTAACTGGACTTCTAGGTGGCAGTTTTTGTTGTTGTTGTTGCTGCTGCATTTGTATCGTCGACGTGGTCACCAGAACTTGATGCGGATTCAACACATTCTGCGTGAGTTGTATTTGCTTTTGTTGCTGTTGCTGTTGGTGGAATTGCTGCTGTTGTTGCAAATGCTGTTGCTGCTGTTGTAAATGCTGTTGTTGTTGTAGGTGTTGATGTTGTTGCTGCTGCAGATGCTGTTGTTGTTGAAATGGCTGCTGCTGCTGTACCTGCTGCAGTTGTTGTTGCTGTTGTTGAAGCTGATGTTGTGGTTGTTGAAGCTGATGTTGTTGTAAATGTTGTTGCTGTACCTGTTGCAATTGTTGTTGTTGTTGATGCTGTTGTTGTAACTGATTTTGTTGTTGCTGTTGCTGCTGCTGTTGTTGTTGCTGCTGCTGCTGTTGTTGTTGCAACTGATTCTGTTGCTGCTGCAATTGGGTTTGTTGCTGCTGGAGCTGTTGCTGTTGTTGTTGCTGTTGCTGCTGATGCTGCAGCTGATTCTGTTGTTGTTGCTGCTGCAGCGGATTTTGTTGATGATGCTGGGGATGCTGCTGCTGCTGCAATTGCTGATGTTGCAATTGACTTTGAGGCTGCAGCTGTTGCTGCTGTAGCTGTTGTTGCAACTGATTTTGAGGTTGTTGCACTTGCAATATGTGCTGTTGCTGTATTTGTTGCTGATTCTGCAAATGACTCTGATCACCTTGCGAATCTTGTTTTTGTTGGGCGAGCAGCTGTTGGGTTTTTTGCTGCTGCAATATTATTTGATGTCTTTGAGCAGCGTTTAAAATTTGTTGCTTTTGTTGCGGCGTTAAATCGGCCAATTGTTGGGATAAATCTTTAGTCTGCACGATAAGGGCGTTTTTCTGTTGCGATAATTGTTGCCTTTCGTTGGCTGATAAGGTTTGAGAATTGAGTTGCGTATGAATGTGATTCAATTGCGTGAACAAAGCTTTCTGTTGTAATACTTTCTTGGTCTTTTGAGCTAGGGCGTTAGCGTCGATCGTCTGTTGCGATATGGCGCCAGTGACAGGTCTTTGAACGAGTTGGTGTCTCTGAATGAGCATCCGTTGTTCCGGGCTGAATTGTTGGAATTTGATTTCTTTCGCTTGTCCGGGAGCAGCCGATTGGAATGTAGTTCCTGGTTGCTGCATGTTTGTCGTAGATGTGATGATATTACCCGAAGGTGAGGTAGATACCGTGGACACGATCAACGGTTGCGTTTTTAATGTATTTCTGAAACCTTGATAAATGGTGGAGACACCGGATTGTCGAACGCTGTCGGCTGGTACTTGGAACGTCAATAGGTTGCCTGCTCGGGGTCGCACCGTTTGAACGAACCTGACAGGTTTGCCTCCAGAATACCTGAAATTAAAATAGTAATTTTTCATGAATACAAGTATTTTTGGGACATTCTAAATCGCAGAAGGTAATTTGTACCTAATGATGTGTTCGCCAGGTCGAACGCCGGTGGCTCGAATTTGCGAAGTTACCATAATAGGAGATTGCATCGTTGTTTGCTGAGATTCTTGACTGGTGCTGTTGATAAATGTCAATTCATCCGCCTGCACAAGTTAAAAAAACAGAATAAAGAAATGAAATATGGCAATATCGACTGATTCCAATGCTGCTTAAGAATACTCACTTGCGCTTGAGTAATTATAGCGGTAGGCGTCGATCTATTCACCGACGCTGCCACCGAAGTGAGTATCTTTTGCTGGCCGGCAGCGGTGATCATAACATTAGGAGACGTATTCGAAGTAGATATCGCAGGCGAAGCTACAACATTCATAGGAGCAGAATTCGACGTAGCAGCTGCCGGAGAACCGACGTTATTCGAAGGGAAATTATAATTCGGGTGCTTGTTTTTATATTCCTAAACGAAAGAAATACCCAACAATAGTAAAATCGTTATTAACAGTTACGTCGATGGATTTATCGTATTATCGAACCTGCATGATCGTTGTATGCTGCTTAGATTGTTTACGACTGGTGTCTACTTGCTTCTGAAGACCGACCATTTCGGCAGTAACACGTTGCAACTCGATCTGGTCACGTTCCAGTAACTCATTGCCTTGTTTCTTTAAAGCACGTTGTTTGCTATTCAACGACTACGAAGAAAGAAAACATTAATCAGTGATTCTCATTCGGAACATATTTTCTTAATTTTTAATACACTACCTTTCTAATTTTTCGTAATTTCGAAATCTCTCCTTCGTAATGTTTGAGTTGCTCCGTTACGATGGTATTTTGTTGATCTAACCATTGTTCGTAGATTTGTTGCGTTTGACGATCTTGATCTGTGGCTATTTTTTCTGGCGGTTCGGGAGGTGCTGTTAATTGCGGAGCATTAAACATTGGAGTACGATGAGCTGTGGTAATTCAAACGGAGTCGTAATTAGTATTCCATCAAACACGTGCAAGATTACTCAAATGTATTCACATATTTTTTTACGAATCACTTACGAGTTTCTGATCTACCAGGACTACTGCTGACTTGAATCGGAGACGCTTTAGAGGGTTGTACAACAGCAATAGGCTGCTGCCACATTTGCTGTTGTGGAATATCGAATACGTTACCAGCTGGGGTAAGTTTAGCATTGCTTTGAACAGTATTACCAGTTTGCATCATGGTTTGTTGTTGAATTCCTTGACCTAAAATTGGAGCAGTGTAAAAATTCATGAGATAGATTCGTAATCGGAAATTTCATTGAATTTACGGGTCATTACCTTGAGGCGATAACATAGGCTGAGTTGAGCCATTAATTCCTGAAGAACTGAGCACGTCGGCTCTCAATCTTTCAAAATCTGCGTCACTCAAACTCAAAGGAGGCAGAGCTGAACTTAAATTATTTCCAGGAGACATGTTCTGTTTCTCTTGTTCTCTTTTCTCTTGTTCCAAAAGATCTTCTAATAGGAGAGGTTGTTCCTGTGGACATAGAAAAAAATACTTTGTTTTAATTGGTTCGTTTTTAAATATCTAATTCGCAATTATTCAACCATAACCATATTCATCAAAATTTCAATTCTACGTCTACAAAACTAATAAACTACAAGTAATTCGTGCAAATAAACAAAAAAAAAAGAAAAATTCTACTGATTAAAGTATCCGCGAGTTCTCTTCAGACGTATTGGGCACCTTTTTGTTCAGATTCGATCTTCAAGTCGGATATTTATCAATAACCTCCACATCCAGAAATTAAAAATATTCTATCACCTTCAATTTTTGAGATAGGCAAAATTTTCACATAACATAATTTTAATAACTCGCCAAAATTTACAAAAAAAGTTGTATACAAATTTCGCTTATCTCACTTTCCAACATCATCATCCTTCAAAGGTTTAAAAACGTCAAAACTTCGTTAAAATGCGAAATTGGCAAAATTTTATACATAACACAAGTTGAAGCACTAATCGAAACCTCCAAAAAATGTCTAAGCTAATTTGCCTATCTCGCATATTGAAGGGACTACAACGTTTTAGAATTTTCAGGAAAATGAACCATTTTCAACTCAGTTATTTTCAACACCTCGATCGAGTCTCAACCACTTTACAAGGTTTGAAAGAAAAAAAAAACTATCCGACAAAGTCTGCTCGGCTTATATCCATTTTCAAATTAAAACCTCAAATACGAACCTGCAGCAAAAGTGGTCTTCTAGACATCTGCGTCATGGCGGCCGGAATCTGCGCATGATGAACTAATTTATTAACCGGCGCACCATTCGTGGCAACCATGTTGGGAGCAGAGGACCCACTTAAATGATGCAATTGTTGCTGTAAAATAATCATGCAATTTTCAAACTATTTGCAAAATACAAAGGCCCTCAGATTAAGAAAAAAACCATTGTCCGCCGCAGCAACAAAAAGCGAAACCTTCTACGACTATATTCTACGATTTGATTTACGTTTGAATTTACCAATAAGAGAAAACTTCAATTTACCTTTAGCTGCGAAGGATAAGGCGGCGGTGGACCCGGATACGGTGGCGGAGGAGGAGGTGTAATAACGGGCAATTCGTTGACCGGAGATTGAGCCGAAATATCCGAATGAGGAGTCGAAGGCATCGCCTGCAATGGAGACGAACCCGGCGTGACGACAGATGAAGGTCTAGGTGTCTGAGGCGCCGCAATTTGCGTATTGGGCGAGATCATTTGCTGATTCGGATTACCCAGCATCAAATGGTTCGCGACACCGTCTCGAATATTTACACGTTGCAATTGCAAAACGTGCTGTTGCTGTGGCTGTTGTTGTTGCTGCTGCTGAGGTTGAATATGTTGATCGGTATCTATGTGAAAAAAGAAATTGGAAAAATTATTTCATTGTAATTCCACGACACGAATTTAGTACTAGATTTTTCTTCGCTGAGACTCGAACGTACCAGACAACGTAATATTGTCTCCGAGTATAAAATTACCTTTAGAATGTTGCATCTGCATCTGAATATCCTGAAAAAATATACAATAATTTCATTATATTTGTATCAGGTATTTTTGTTTATATTTTACAGAAAAAAAACTCACATGTTGCGATTGAAGATTCCTATCGGGTTTACTTTCCAATTTCAGAATTGGTTCTGGGTTAATTCTGTGCGATTCAGAAATCATATCGTCTTCCGATGATCTTTCTTCTATCTTGATATCAGCTTTCGTATCCAAATCTTCCTCTTCCCTGCAGACGAAAGTACATTCATCATTAAAAACTCGCGCTGATGAAAATACTTTGATAAATTGAGTTGCAAAGACACTCACTTTATTTTCGTCCCATCCGAAGTACTGTTTACCAAATCGTACAAAATATTTGTCTTTTCTCCGGAGGTAAAATTATCCAATTCCGGATCCGTATATTCCAAGATATTGAAACCTGCTCCCATTTCAGCTGAAAAGTAGAAAAAATTTAAAATTAACGATCCTATCGGAATTTCGCAGATTCATTTCATCTCAGAAGACACCTACCTAATAATTCATCTTCAATCAGATCTCCAAACAGAGCAGTCATTTCTGACATACCACCAGGTACAACACCTTCGCGTTCTAATTCGTCTAAATCAGCTGTCACACTTTCTGGAATACCTTCGTGTTGAGTATCAGTCCTTTCGTTGACTATAAAATGCATTACGAAACATATTATTACGATAAGATACCCAAAACCTTCATATTTGCCATCAAATAAAACTTACGAAGATGCTGAGAGTCGATATGTTTATCTGACGAATTTTGAACATCGTTGGAAACGTTCATAGCATCATCTCTCGGAGTGAACTGAGGAAATTCATCCTTGACCGTATTTCCTATTCATAAAAAAACATCTTAATAATCTACCAACGATTGGACGTAGTTTTACATTAACGAAAATTCACCAGTCAAAATATTCTGAGCTTGTTCGCTCAATTGAGCGTCCATATTATGCAAAGGTGAAGATTTCGGCTGCTGAGATGGAGATTGCGGTGGCACCATCAAATGGCTGGAAGTCGAAGCGGTAATGTGCATTTGTTGAGCAGGCACCTGCTGAGCTTGCATTTGTTGTTGTTGTTGTTGTTGTTGTTGCTGCTGCTGCTGTTGTTGGAATTGCTGCTGTAACTGTTGCTGCAATACTTGCTGCTGGACGACGTTCTGTTGTTGTTGTTGTTGTTGCTGCTGTTGCTGATGTTGCAATTGTTGCTGATGATGTTCTTGTTGTTGTTGCAATAATTGTTGTTGCTGTTGTTGATGTTGCTGTTGGACCTGTTGTTGTTGTTGCTGTACTTGTTGTTGCTGCTGTTGTACCTGCTGCTGCTGCTGTTGTTGTTGTTGTTGTTGTTGCACCTGTTGCTGATGCTGTTGTTGTATGTATAAACGGACACGAGGATCGATCATTTGCTGATGAAAAAAATTCAAATTATTACGAATATGTACAAAAAAAATGTTTGGCATTTTCCCAAATACAAACCTGCGGTATCTTCTGCCTGATTAACATTTGTGGAGTAATTTGGAAAGGCAATCTTTGTTGAGGTCTGGCATGAGTCGGTGGTAAAGGTTGTCGGAACGTTTGCTGTACGTTGTTCACTTGTTGAGTATTATCAAACATGGGATTTTGCATGTTCGCCGATCCTTGTACATTTAATTGATCTTGGGCGTTATTAACATCGGCAGGGATTTGTTGCTGATTCGACGAATCTGTACAAAAAGAAAAAATATACAAAAATTATCATATTTTTCGAATATTTTCAATATAATTTATCGCAGAAGCAGCTACCAACCTTGAACCCAAATCCTCGTCTGATTAGGTTGCTGATCGCCACCAGTCACGTTGGGATCGATTTGTTGTTTCTGCAGTAGTTCTCTCAGTTGACGAGTCATTTCTGGACTAGAGTTGACCACGGTGAAGAGATCGTTTTCGGGAGTACGTTGTCGAATATTCTGATTACTAACAGCTACTTGAGTATTTTGCTGAGGCGAAGATGTGACGTAGAATTGAGGACGAGGAGTATTAGGCGGAGTGAATACGTCGCCTTGGACTCGTTGATATGTTTGACCAAGATGGGATGTTTGTACTTTCAATACTGGACCTTGGAATGTACGTTGAGCTGGCCGGCCAGGAGATGTTAGCGAAGGTGATGACGACGTGTCCTGCTGAGTAAAATTTTGGTGTTAATAAGATACTACAATAAAAGTTACATTGTTTAGAATTTATATGGTGGAGTATTACTTGAGACGTGGATATTTGCAATTGTGGTTTATTATCCACGATAGTTCCTGTAGTGAAAACTGGTCCAGAGTTATCGGGAGCTGTATTCGAGATTTGTCGCAATTGAGCAGGCTGTGGTGATGGAGGGGGTGGTGCTTGTTGCTGGATTCGTTGCAAAGCTAAACAAAAAAGTAGAAAATTAAAATAAATATTTTTTTTCAATTGTTTTTCTTTTTATAGAAACGTTTGATGAAGAGTTATAAATTTTTGAAACAAGTTTAATGGTTTTAAACCAATCAATATCTAATAAAAAAATAATAAAAAAATTACATATGGAAAAAGTTTCAAACGAAAGTGTTGTAGAATAGGTACCAAAAATCTACAATTTATTGTTACAGAAATTTTTCCAATCTCAGAACTGAAAAGAGCTCAAGTTAAATGTTTGAATTTAAAAGCAAGAGTAAATTCTCTTTCCTCAAATATACCCCTTTCTTTTCTTTTCCTAAATCGATAAAAGAATGAAGAATAAAAAATACCAGCAACTTTGAGAACCATTGAATCAGTCTCAGAGTAAAAGTCCTTTTTTTTAGAAAAATTTTAAATGATTCTACACAATTCAATTTTCCAATTAGTTGATAATCTCTTACGTTGCACTCGAGAATCGTGTATTTGCTGCTGCTGCGTTGCTTGCTGTTGCTGCCTAAAAGCTTGCATTTGCTTCCAGTGCTTCTCTTGTTCTGATTCTTTGACCTTCGGCACAGGTGGGACAATTTTCTCTTGCTCCTATATTACAAATCGAAAAATTAAATTAAAAATCAGAAAAAAACGAAAGGGATTTTCATAAAAATTAAAAAATAAAAATAAAACTTGAAAAATGAATTTCAATTTTTTTTTCTTTGTATTGAAAATCAATGCAAATTTTACAATTCTACTCATTCTTATAAATGGTACTCGAAGAAACGATGTCAACATTTCAGATGAAATTGTTCGTTTTCAAAATAAAAAGGGCAATTAGAAATAAATTTTTGAATGAAAACACAAGGTCAATTTTTGCTTATTTTTTTTTCGTAACAAACCTCTCAGAATTTTTCAATGGAAAACTTCCATCAATGCAAACAGCTCCTTCAGTGTAGAAGTTATACAATTTCCTTAAAAAACTATTTTCGATTCCCTTGAATAACATAGTCTAGCGACAGAAAAATTGTCAGAAATATTATGAGTGATTTCATCGCATAAAAAAGTATTAAGAAATTCCATCACGTGAGGTTTCTTCAGAAAATTAATTTTATTTTGAGATTTTTCATCATTTTGAAGTGAAGATTAAAGAAATCTATTTTTTGGAGACGATTACAGTGCTCAGAAATGATTTTACTTTTACATTTAATGATGATAACAACTGATAATGAGTAATTTTGGCTCAAAAATATAAGAAAAATGACTCATTTCAAAGCAAAAAGGACAATTTTTTGGCGTACGAAAAAAAAATCAAATAAATATTCTGTGACAACTGTATAAAACGGAAGTTGACAATTTTTTCAATCGGAAATTTTGAAAAAAATTGAGTGATTTTTTAAAAATCTGTTTTGTTGAAATTTTTTAAGAAAATATTTTTTCCATCAATTTTTAAAGAATTTTTCTCTTTGAAAAATTTTGCATTAAAAAAATGTTTAAACACATTTTTTGGAAAATTATTTTTGAATAATGAATTTTTAATAGTTGGTGATACAATTTTTTCGAAGAAAATTACTTTTACCAATTTTTTCCAAAGAATTTTTTTTGAGAATTTTGTAACGAAAAAATGTTGAAATTTTTGTTGGAAGATTTTTCTCTGAACATAGATACTTATAATTGTTTTTCAATATTTTCTTAAACAAAATTTCTTTTTCAAAAAATTTCTCTAAAATAAAAAAGCATTTAGGACTTTTTAATTCTTTTATTCTACTTACTCGTAAAATTTTTTTTTTACAAAAAATGTATTGAGAACATTTTACTAGAATTTTTAAATTACTGTTTTGAATTTTTTTTTTCAAAGGAACTGCCAATTTTTTTTAAATTTTTTTTTTTGAAAAATATTCAACTTTTTGAGATTTTTACAAAAAAAAAATTATGCATTATTTCTTCATACTTTTGCGAAGTTGTTACGTAAAATAGCGTTTATTGATTTTTTTTTAAAACCAAAAAGACAAAAGGAGAAAAAAATTACGAAAAATGAGCCCTCAAATACTACCTAGATTCTAGAAAGATCCAATTAACCCCTTAATTGAAAAAGCTAATAAAATTTTTGAAATCTAGCATAAAAAAATAAATCGGAATCACTATACAAAACCGAAAAAAATGTAGGACTGGGTAATCAAGATTTTCCTCAAGATCTATTATAAAAATCATACCCGGCCCCTTCGAATGTTATTCGAAAGAACTTTTTTCTTTTGCGAATTAGATATTTTATTTTTTTGATAGGTATTAACATTGTTTCATCACACGCCTAACCTACTTTCAAAAATAACTACTAAATACCTAAATAAAGGAAATTATTACGAACAAATTACAGAAAGATTATTACAACACTATAAAAAAAACTTCTAAAAGCGAAACCAAAAATTCTCCTCTTTGCAAAATAACAAATATAAAAAAAACAAAGGTGAAAAAAGCATCAAAACTACCAAACTCATGCATAGTTCAAACCTTCATCTTATTTTTAAAAAACGAACTATCCACAAAACCATTTCGTTTTCGAAACGAATCCGAATACCTTCATAAACCCTGACCAATCAACAAGCTCGATAAACTTGCAATCACAATGCGTAAAAAAATTACACAGAAACTAAACGTAGAATACTCGAACAAAACGAACCTTGGCAATACCGCTGGAAAAAATCATCAAATTATACAGACTACAGCGACTTAAAATCATAACACGTAAGAAGACCGCGATATGCAAAAATAAAAACTACTCCGCGATGTTCTCTTGTCCACGATCTCTTCGCTGGCAAACTAAGAACGCGCGTAGCTAAGCCTTTTAACACTATAGTAACAAAGCTCGAGCCAAGAGCCATCTTCGAATAGCATTTACTCGTATTTTCAACTAAATACCAAAAATATACGAAGAATATTCCGCAACAAAATAAAAAACACCGAATAGGTAATCCGATCGGATATGAAAATTATACGCAAGCGAAACGTGCAGCCAAAACTGCTCACCGTGCTCGAGGCATTATCGAAGGTCTCTTGTCCCAGAGATGGTAACGTTTTCATGATCTCCGAAGGAGTCAACACTCTGATATTCTGATCCGAGATGCTATCTGTGTTCAGAGCATCATTAGAAACCGTCTCCGATTGTTCTTCGGATGCCAACGACATCACTTGAATATTTCGCACCACCGTCGGATTCTGCTGTTGTTGTTGCGATCCGGTGGGAATAATTTGCAGGAAATTATTTCCAGAGCTCGAATTGGTATTCGATTCGGCAGCTGCGGCTGCCGCAGCGTTCACCGATTGCAGCGCAGCCGTTATTAGCGAATTTGAGCTCATAATCAAGGAAGATCCTCCGGAATGTATGATTTGTATGTTACTGGGAGGGTAATGAATCGTGTTTCGATTTTGCTGCATCGTCGGTACATATTGATAATGAATGGTCGACGTACGACCAGCGGTACCACTTCCGCTGGTGTTCTCCACCACTGAATTATTTCCCGAGTCTGATTGCGAAGAAACCGTTGCTGAGATTAGATGAACCGTTCGAACGTTCATAGGGGTGTTCTCAGATTGAGAAATAGGTGTTTGGATAATCGGTATGTATTGAATGGTTGAAGGATGCGAAGGTATTGTCGTGGTCACGGTTTGCTGACTGACTGTTGTCTCAACGGTATCATCGGATTGGCTACTCGTATTCAGTATAGATATAGGTGAGTTTATATCTTGAGAAATGACCGAATCCACTTCGCTAATAGGACATTCCGGGTTAGTAAATGAAGGCGATGTATTGGATGCGGTCGATATTAAGTTTTGATTATCCGGCGAGCAGCACGATTGAGTTGAAGGACTACCAGAGATCACTCGAACTGGGTGATCGTCTGAGTTCATCTGTACGTCTGAATTTAACGGTAGATTATCGGCTGATAGAGCGTTCAATAGAGGCTGGAATAGATCTTCTTGGCAAACTTTGGACATTGATTCGGTGCTGGATAAATCCGAAAGTATGTGATTGTTGGAAGATGCGTCTGTGCTGGTGGCAGCAGAAGATTCCGAGGATTCTGCGTTACCGTTCATTTCGCCTCCGTTGTTCGAGCTGGTGGTATCGTTTTTCGAAATCTGCGTGTATCGATACATGGTATTTTTTCATATTAAAATTAAGTACTGAAGACTGTTTCACGAAGGGGAACGCAAACCAATCGAATATAAGTACCAAATGTAAAATGAACTATAAGAACACAGAGTCAGGGAATGTGGTGAGTGGATGTTGCATACCTATTCAGAAAATTGAAGGGACAAATGTTCTTTCAAAAAATTTGGATAAAAAATAAAGTATGTTCTATCAGGAGATGGGTGGTACTTCGTAAATCAAATTAAATTATTTTCTAACCATTCTTGCCTAATTTAAAAATTGAAGGGGCTACCAAACGATAAACTATGTTAAAAGAATCAAATTCTAAAAAAAAAAATCAACTGTGGACAGTGGGAGTGAATGAATAGTCTTTGAAACCCGAATGAATTTGAAACATTTTTTCATGTTCAAAATCATTTAATAAAATTTTTCAAAATCGAAAAAGGTCAGAATTTCTGAAATTTTTTCAGCCCAAAAAATCGTTTGAAATCAGAAAATTGTTCAAGTCCAGAAAGTCAAAAATAGCATGACAAAATGTCTGAAAGTCAGTATTATCTCTGAAGTTCTCCAAGTCCAAAAAGTCAGTGAAAATCTGAAAAATTTTACAAATCCATATCCTACAATAAAATAATGGGAATATTAGAAAATGTTTAAATTTTCAAAATATTGACAAAAATCAGAATAAATAGGCAACTGTAAAAATTTTCCAAAAACCATAAAATTGTCGAAAATGCAACAATTCTTGAAAATGATACAAAAATTGAAATAAATATCATAAGAATGACCAAAAAATTATAAAAACTGCAGGGCTCGGAAATTATTTTACCCTAATTTTAATGATAATGATAATAATGACTAAATCCATCAAAAAAACTAAGAATGGCTAATTTATACTCGAAAAAAGACAAAAAAATGACTAATTTTGGCGCAAAAGTGACAATTTTTTGTGTATCCAAATTTTTGTAAAAATGAAATGTTCTGGGAAAAAAATCAAATAAACATTTCGTGGTAATTTCATAAAGCGAAAGTTGACCATTTTTTTTAATAATTAAAATTTTTTTTATTGATTTTTGTCAAAAAACTGTTTTTTTAATTTTTCTCAGAACGTGTATTTTTTGACAATTTTTCAAAAAAATCAGTTTTTCATGCATTATTTTTAGCTTTTTTTTCGAAGAATTATTTCAAAGTAATGAATTTCTGAAAATAAAAATATTTTTTCTGGAGGATTTTCTTCTTCAAGAATTTTGTAGCAGAAAAATGTTAAAATTTTTTTAAAGAATCTTTTCTGAACACTTTTTTAATGACTTTTTTGATAACATTTTTTCTTCAGAGAGTTTGTTCAATGTGAAAAAGCTTTTAGAACTTTTTATTTCTTTTACTCAATTATTTTCTACTCGTACGAACTTTTTGGTTATTTTTTTCAACAAATTAATCGAGAAGACTCTTTGAATTTTTAAGCTATCGGATTGAATTTTTTTCGAGGGGATTGCCAATTTTTTTTTTTGTAATAATTTGTTTAACAGAATTTTAAAGGAAAATTTAAAAAGTTGCCTTCGATCAGAGTTCCGAAGAATTTGATTTGGAACAAAATTTTGATGAATTGTGTTCAACAAAATTTTAAAGAATTCAGGTTTAAGAAAATTTCGAAAAAAACGTATGTTTAAACAAAATTTCTAAGCAAATAAGCAAAATTCAAGTGTAATTGGCTTAGAATCGAACTTTGAAGAAGTTTATTTCAAACAGAATAATTATGTAAACTCAATTTTAAATGAAAATTGAAAAAGGGTTCTAATAAAATAATGTTTGAACAAATAAATTTAAGAAAAATTGTCTGCACCACATTTTGAAAAATTCGATTTTGAACAAAATTGTGAAAACCTTCTGTGAATTTTATCTAATCAGTGTATTTATTTTCAACCAAAAATTTAAATAAAAATGCCAAAAGGTCGATAATAATAATAGCTAAAAAGTAAAATATGTAATGACAATCTCGAAAATAATGACTAATATTGAATATTTCCGAGCACTGAAACTATCAAAAACTTCATAAAAATCATTTGAAGAATGAAAAAAAAATGATGAAAAACCCATGAAAATCGTCGAAAACGGTGTTTAACATTTTTTAAATTTTTACAAAAATCAATTTGTAAAAAATGTTTAAAAATTGATGAAATCCATCGCAAATCTTGTAAAAACTGATAAAACAAAACTTTTCACAAAGCGTTGATTTAATCGTTTTTGGGTTATTTTTACTGATTTCTTAATGAAAATTTGTAAATATTTCAATGTTTTTAATGGTATTTCAACTACTTTAACATTTTTCAACAATTTTAGAAAATTTTCAGGTTTTACAATTTTTACGAAATTTTTGATACTTTTTAATGAAATTTTTACGGATTTTTATTGAAATTCAAGAAATTCGAACAGAATTTTCGACAATTTCATGATCTCTTGACCATTTTTTGCTTTTTGCATTATTTTAAATGATTCTTATGAATGGAAATCTCAACAATTTTAACAACATTTTCAACGATTTTTTTTTTTGGAAATTTTCATCATATTTTTAATGATTTTTATGCAAATTTGAACAATTTCTACTATTTTGTGTTACTCGTGGTTTTTTGACCACTTTTACTATTTTTTTACAGATTTGTATGATAATTTCAATATGTTTCACAAGATTTTCAACAATTTTCCATGATTTTTTGACCATGTTTACAATAAGTTTGATAATCTTTATGGAAACTATGGAAACTGCTGGTCGACATCCACTCGCCAGAGACCTAATACAGTGAAATACCCCTCCCTCCCACCTAAATAAACAGCTGGAAATGGCAGTGCACAGTATTAAACAACAAAAACATTGAATGGATCAAATAAACCACAATACCACAGAATGATGTACCAAATAAAATAAATTGGTAATACCTAGATTCGAAATATATGTAAAAATAATCAATCAATATGGAACTAACACATGGATAATAGAAAAAATTAAAAAATTAATCTCCATTCAGAGAATATGAAAACTCGATCTTCTCCTTATACATTTAGCCTCTAGTTCAATGCACGAAAACTTCACACCCCTTCCCAAAGTTCCCAATATCCTCACAATTCGACCATCACTACAATACAATTGCAAATATAGTGCTGTTCATGACCGAGTGCAACTCGAGGTATACCATCGATTGATAATTTCGAAATTAAATACAGTAAGTACACAACAAACTCGTCAACTTTTCGTGATCGAATATTAATAAAATAAACGCGTGACGGGTGATGAAAAACTTGTCGTTAATATGAAGCGTACTGGTACAGTATTCTATCGGTGAATGATGGTAAAATGTAAATACACGCTACCATTCCGGTAAATATTTACAAATACTCGACGGGTAGTGAGATACGTATTAATATCGACCAATTAATCAGCAAAATACGAACCTGGTGAGTTTTCTTGACGCGTATAAAGTTAGCTCTATTTTCTCTGGCTTGATTTAAATACGGAGCTTTGACGTCGCTCGAAAGTGCTCTCCATTTTTTCATGATTTGCCTGTATCTGTCACTCCATACTGCAAGGGGAGAATTTTAATATAAATAAATATTTAACAAAATACAATTAGATGCACTAATGGTAGTCTTATTTACCAGGATATTCTGTCTTTAATTCGGGATGTTTTAAATTCGCGTATAATATAGAAGAGCTGGTCGCTTTATCGCCCAAACTCTCGTCCATTTCGAATTTACGCGAATTTCTTTGATTTTGCGTAGCCGATGCTGAAATAGCGTTCACATTGTCTACAGCAGAGTTATCTTCCTGAACCCAAGGACTAGGAGGTTCCGAAAAAGCAGGGCTGAATTGAGATGGACTACTGTAAAAGTATAGAGAAGTATGTGAGTACATCGAATGTAGCAGAATTGAAGACTAGATGAAAAAAAAGGTCTTACTTGCTGTATTCTGAATGATATGGCGACGTGGCAGGATACGTTGCTGGTGATGGGATACTTTGTTGGGGTGGCAGTACTTGAGATTGAGCCGGAGGTACATTACGATTCGGAGTCATGTTCACGTTACCTTGAATAACTACGTAAATTAATCACCGATTAAATTTGTTAATCGAACGAAGATGAAAAAGCCAAAATTATACGAAAGTTACCGGAATGCGAAGGTGACATTGCTGGCGGTCCTTGGGACATAATAACCCCTTGTTGCTGATTACTAACCACCGATTGTGCAGAATTTACGTTGGAATGATTGATCGAAAAAGAACTCGACGAAACTGATCCATTGGTAGGTGTCTCTGGCATAACGGAATCGTGTGAGTCTTGCGATTCGTCGGTCAGTACACCTTTGAATATTTCCTCCACGTCTTTGCTGTCCATATTTGGTAATCCTGTTTCGTGGACCATTGATTCGAGGTTGAAATTCGGTCCTAGGATATTCGTAAATTCGTCTTTTTGATTGCAATTCGAATCGTTATTAACGTCCGGTTGGCTGGTCATATTGGAGTCTAAAAAAAATTTAAATAGGTAAATAAAGGTCACGAAATTCAAATATGATGATTTTAGTTATTCGTAAAAAATATGAAACTTGCCATCGATCAACGAAGTATTCGTTTTGACGCTAGATTCGCCTTCGTTCATAAATGTATCCAATAGGTTACCAGGTATGTCTAAAATATCTTTGAACGTTTCGTTTTCAGTTTCACCATTCGCCGAATCGTCGGCTATTTTTTCCTCTCTTTCTTCGTTTTCAATTTTGATAGTAGATTCTGCTTTGATCGCTTCGGCTTCTTCTATCTTTCTCGCTTCTTCCATTTCTTCTTGTTTGGCTTTCGCTTCTTCCATGATTTTTAGTTCATCCTGAAACACCGACATTGGAAATATTAAACGAGGTCGAAATTTGAGTCGAAATTCTAACAGTTTAACTGATTATACCTGAGACAACGTCACTGTCTCCGAAACAGTAATCCTACGAGTTATAAATACTTCCTCAGGTTCTGATCCACTGCTTTCTAAATCTTGACTGGTATCTTTAGGTGTATCGAGTAAATCTCGTCCGAAAAATGCATCCTGATGAAAAATCAAAAGTAATGAAATATTTCACAGATTAAATTAATCAATTTTAATTGATTTTCGAAGTTTACCTGAATATATGAAGGATAACTTTCGGCGTATTTGTTTTTTGGTTTCCTGTTTCTGCTTTTTTTGCGAGGTTTATCATCCGTTGATGACATAAATGAACCTGAAGAAGAAGCTTCTTCGTTACCATCGCCATCATCATCGCCTCTGTCTTTTTTAACCGTTCTATTTCTAACGTTGAACCCTCCCACACCTAGCAAAATATTTCAAAATATAATTCGAGGAACAAATTACAACTTTTTACGTGATCTTTGAAATTATACCTATTTTACGAATACGTTTCTTTTTTAACGTCATCACTCCTGCTTCATTAGTGAGTATATTGAATCCATCTGGCGGTTCGGGTGGTTTCCCGTCTTCCTTCGGTTCAATAATCATACCATCTTTGTATGTTATCGAATTTGAACTCGAAGGACTTTCACCTGAAATGATACGAAGTTGTAAAAAATTCATTTTTAGGACTATTCAACTTTTTGCAATGTTTAAAGTTCATACCTTGAACACCTGCTGCGATAACAGACTCGATACAATCGATAATTCCCTGATCCATTCCTAGATCCGCGTTCCCAGCACGTTTTTTCTTTCGTAAACTACAAACGCTGGTATCGAAACCGGTGAGTAAATTGTTCAGATGGAAAAATCCATTTTCCGATAAACATATCCCATCCATCAAATGATCAGTTTCTTCTTTAGTCACTGATTCTGTAACACGATGATGATAATGTAAAATGACACGAATATAATTTCAATATCAAATGAGTTCTGAAACCAACCAGGCGTTTGAATTGGAGAAAGTGGTTTTATTTTCAATTTAGGCGTACTGCATGCTGGTGGAGTTTGAGGAGTAGTGGCCAAATGCGGCGGTAGAGTATCTTTTTGACGACACATCAAACACGTGTACCCTTCTTCGGCACATTTTTCAGCATCATGTTCGTTTCTAATTTGATCGCATAAGCCATGCAACCATCTGAAAAAAATTTGAAAATCAGTAACTGAATCCAACAAGTTCTACATATGTAAAGTGAGTCCAAACCAACCTTTCGCAATTTTCGCATTTAATAATGAGATCGCCATCGGAATAAGATAGTTGGCACGAAGGGCATGTCAAACGAGATGCACAAGGACCACATTCTGTATAGTTCTTCAACCAGGAACAGTTCAATCCGGGTTCGTTCGTACCACAGGTTAAACATTGAGCACACCTGGAAAATAATTTTTATAATTTTCGTCGAACGTTTTCGTCACTGAATTTTTTCAGTCCCTTACCATTTACATTTCCATGTACCACGAGGAACGAAATCTAATTTCGGTTCCATACAATAAATATGGTAAGATACGTCGCAATCGTCGCATAATATGAGTCTAGCTTCGTCATTACGTTGGCCACATCCTTCGCACACGGTGCAATCTAAACATCTCCATCCCTTTTGCAATATCACTTTGGTTACCTGAAAATTAAAATTTATTTGGTTATCGTTCTTTTTAGTTAAAATTCTCTTAAAAAATAACTATTATTCAAGGGTTTTAAATTGTATCAATCGAAAGAGCTATTTAATATTGATTTAGTAAAGAATTCAAGGAACAGGAGAAAGAATGGTCTTAGATTGAAAACAAACACGTCCGAATCTTGAATTACAAATTAAGAATGAAATTCTTGAATTAAAAACCAAACTAAAACAAATCGATAGGCATTCAAAAGTTGTCCAATATTTAATTTTAGAGTCCTAAAGCAATGGTCTCGAAATTGTTTTGTCCCAACTATAAACTCTGAAATGAACCAAAATTTACGTCATTTTCACCTCCTTGAAAACGAAATACTTTAATTTTTTAAACGAATGCCAATTAAAAACACAAACCTATCACTCAAAATATCTGATCTTGAATAATTAAACTCATAAAACACCTCACCTTAATATTAACGCAATAGGGATGGTAGCATTGACCGCATTGAACGCAAGAAATAAGGCACCCTTCTTGATCAGTACCCATCGCGCCACACATAGCACATAGATCTTGCGAAAGCACGAATTTATCATTCGAAGAGCATAAAATAATCTTATTCTCTCCATTATCACTATCCGATTTACTTTGAGAATCATTTACAGGTCTCTGAAATAAGCAAACTAATTAATACCAGCTCTAATTCAATTAGTATCTAGAAGTGTAATGTATCGTACCTGTAATCCTAATCCAGGAGCTCCAAATATACCTCTCATTTTCGATTTCGTACATCTTTTGCGTCCAAATTCGGTCAATTTCTGACTCTTTTTTTGATACGCTGGTCCGCAAATAGCTGCCTTACCGACGAATTTAGATTTAAATCCTTTTATCGAACCCAGCGCCATTTTCTTTCGAGCAGTAAATGGTTTTCCTTTGCCGAGACCGATACCACCGGTGAGTTTATAATCGTCCTAATTAATATTAAATTACCGTAATCAAATTCCAGACGATTTAACTTATTTTATTAAATTGACTTACTTTGTCGCCAAAATCATTATCCATGTCATCAGAAGTGAGCGATTCTTGAGACGCACTCGTATTCAAATCCAAACTACTATCATCAAAACCTAACAAAAAACATTAATTTTTAATTATTTCTATTATCGAGGAATTAAAATTAAAAAATAGAGTCACTGTGGACGTACTTTCTTTACGTTTCAAAGCCAGTCTTCCATACTGGCTCATATTTTTACAAGTAGGACAAACGTATTGATAATCAGGTATCATTTCTAATTTCTTTTGATGTGTTACCGGATCTGCTTCAGGATCACACGTACGATGAACAAATCTACAAAAATCACAATAGTATAACATTAGCCAACGTCAACTGAATTTATTTTGTAGCCATTCGTGTAATTACTTTCGACACGAAGTACATTGGGCCATTTCTTTAGACGATCCAGCTCTGTAGGCACGATGACAGAGCGGACAAGAAAATCCTTTGTTTCTTTGTTGATAACAAGAGTCACAAACGGTATAATGGCAATGCCATCGAGATGAAAATCCTGCACCGGGAGTTCGCGATCCACAATCACTACATATTCGGCAACTCTGTGCAATATAAATGAAATTAATTTACGAAAACGAAATAGCACTTTAAATTAACGTACTTTGCATTTCCAACCAATTTTTGGAATGCTGGTCAACACCGGACGAAGACACGTGGCATGATAACCTTTGTCACATGTTTCGCATAACATCACCTTAGATGATTCACCTGAATCGCGACATACTTGACAAGATCTACACTCGGAACACTGCCACCCGGTTCTTACTCCTACAAATAAATGGCAAAAAATGGTAAAAAACTAGTTAGGCTGGATCAAAAGTACAGAAGAAAAATTCAATTTACCTGGTAACAAAGCAAGACCAAGGCACAAGCCGTGATAATGATGTCCACACATTGAACACATCATTAAATTTGATACATCTCCGAGTGAAAAGCAGGATCGACAAGATACTTCGTTAAAAGTAGCTACGAAATATACATTCGATAAAATTTCATTCAAGATGCTAGATTAAAATACAAAATACGATTCTTACGCAGTAAAGGAATATGATCAAGATGCGAATTGCATATAAATGCGTATGTCTTTAAATGCTGAAATCCTCCAGAAGCCGCGGAACATGGGAAATGATAAGTTTTATCACAATTATTAAAGCTGCACGTTACACTGGCGCCGTAACGTTTACAGTGTGAACAAGTTTTTGATAAATGTTTAACTACGTATGGAATAACGTTTTCTAATTCATTATTAGAATTACGGGTAACTTGTCGAGAGAATAAAGCACAGTACAAATGTATGTACAAATATCCTATAAATATTAAAAACAATTAAAATATCTTCAAGATTACGAACATGAAAAATATTAGGGTGATAATTACCTTCTTCGTCAAATAAATCTGATATGTTTGCTTTGTCCGTATGACCAATTGAGCTATGTTCATCAACTGGTTCGAAAAGGCTTAAAATGTTCCTACAATCGAAGTACAAAAATTATTTCAACGGCCATTTTTTTACGAAAACATATAAAATATACCAACTTCGAAGCTGATTTTTTTGATTTGTGTGATGCTACTGTAATTATTTTAGGGAGATCAATAACAGGAGTTACGTTAGGTTCTGATGACTTTTCTTCGGTGAATGAGTCGGGCTTTCTAATACGAAGAAATTCTCCTTGTCCTAACTGACTACGTTCTCCGAGATAACACAAACAACATACCTTACCAGGCCTGAAATTATAAATTTATATAATAAAAAAATATAGAAATAAATTATCAAAAGATTTTTCGATAGCGAAACTAACCATCTTTCTTTATGTAATTTGATACGATCGTCACCATCGCTATCGTTCGAATTTCCAGGAGAAGCAAAACTTTCGTTAGTTCGTTTCTCATTAAAACTATACATACCCCTGAAACAATTAAATACTATTATTAACCGAACACGTTTTAATTTCTTCGTATTGAAGATAATTTCTTTACATACCCTTTGCATCGTTTTAATTTAACGGCCAATTTCTTTTCATTAGAATTAACGCTAATAACAGCAGTTTGGGCAGTTTCCACTTGCATAGGAACTACTTCACTGATGGTAGGTTTATTTTCAACCTCAGTCGTTTCTTGACTTCTGCTCTCTTCACATAATGGAAACTCTAATTCTCGATACCCTACGAAACCACAAAAGAAAATTCTCAGCACGCCGAGTGAAAACATCACATGAGGCGACATAAAATTCGACATTACCAGTGAAAGAATTTTCATAAGTAGGCGTTGTCGGTGTTTGACGAGGGCTAACATTTTCACTAAGATTATCGGATGTTAAAGATACCGAATCATCGACGGTATCTTCCTCATCGGCGATATCCTCTTCACTATCGACTTCTTCGATCGAATCGTCTTCTTCTAATTCTTCTTCGTCCTCTTCTTCATCATCACCTTCACCTTCGTCTTCTCCCGAGGAACAGTCACCGACGTCCATCTCTTGATCAGCAATGCTGGATGGGAAACCATTCTTAGTTTCTTCCATGTTGTTGGCTAAAAAAGAAATGAGACAAATATGGCTAACTCAAACACATCAGAAACACGAATTCGGCGATTCGAAAAACAAAAAATTCATCAAATATTACAATATTTATATTCTAAATTAGGTAGATACATAAACCGAAAGTCGTACTTTTCAAAAATCTGTTTAACGTTCGAAATGTCCAAACAATCTACAACGGCGAATTCAAACTCCAATTCTATCGACTTGGGTATAAAAACACCGTAAGTAGAAGAAAATAGCGAAACAGCATCAAATTGATAAGATATATTTCGCGATTTCTTGTATATTTTTACGTTAATTAATACAAAATGATATCGTATCAATTTCAAGTTTCAGCGAAGTTTGAATTATTTACTCGTTAAGTGTTCATATAAATACTTAAAGAAAATTACCTTGAAGTTCTTTCTACGGATAAAATGACTTCAGACTTTCTTCATAAACGCACTGGCATTGTTATCTTGTTAAATATCAATTGATGGACTCAATTTTTTAAAAATTAGTTATAATACAAATAAAAAATTCATACTTTCAATTATTTTTTCACGGTTTCTTTTGACGCGATATCTATACTCAGTGTTGCCTTTATAATAAAACATGTGGGTTTCATAAAGAAAACACAAAATGAAGGATTTTTGTTCATTATACGATTAAATAGAACTATTTCATATTTGATTAAATTATATGGAACATAAAATAAATATTTACAGCTTTGATGAGATATTTTTTCCATTTTATCACATAAAAAATCATTTTCTTATTTCTTTCATAATTGTCATTGGATTAAAATGCAACATTGCTTAGTTCAAGTGAAGACAATTGTTGCGGATACGTGATTGGTCAAATTGGACAAATTTTAATTGATATATCTGTGACGTAATATTTTTCAGCCAATCATCGTACGAATCATTTTATGAAAACCGGAAACAAAAACAGAAACTTTCGATTTTTTTTTAAATCAAAAAGCTGATAAAAAATTGATAACTTAAAATTTTGAAAACAATCAAAAAGTAAAATTGTGAATTCATTTTTGAAAAATTACGTATTAAAATTATATCGTTTTAAATGTTTGTGTGAAGTGATTTTCATAAAATGTTGAATCGTTCCGAAACAGTTTTTTCTTTTGAATTCGTGTTATATTCAATGTTCCTATGACAACTTAAAAAGCAGTATTATTTTCCGTTGAAGAATAAAATCATGCGTTTAATATTTTCTTGGATTTATTGGACATGTCGATCTGTAATTAAAGTGATACTTAGAAGAATATACCAACTATGCGAATTACAAAGAATTTGCTACAGCACTTTATCAGGAGCTGACAGGAGCTTACAAGTGGAGTACTCGCTTCAACATTCCAAGCAACCTCCCATCAAAAACATGATAAAGTATATGGACGAATTAAGTAGAGAAAGAAAAATCCGAGAACGTATAACAGAAGCTTTAAATTATTCCGTAATTCTAGTCATTACTTGTAAGAAAATCAATCCCCGGATACATGTGCAATTTGTTAAATCTTTCAGTAGGTGTTTGGAACACATTTGGGGTTATAAACAATTGATGCAAGAGGTGCTCATTCTATCAAAAACACCATACGATTCTGATAATGTAGAGCATGAAATGAAATTGCTGAAATTGTGGAACGCGTTAATGCCAGATACGGTTTTGCAATCACGTATTTCTAAACAGTGGCAAGATATCGGATTTCAAGGAAATGATCCAAAGACAGACTTTCGTGGTATGGGAATGTTGGGATTGGAAAATTTATTATTTTTTGCTCATGAGTATAGCACTTACGCCAACATTGTATTGTCGCATTCTTTGCACCCTACCAGAGGTTATGCGTTTGCTGTACTCGGTATTAATATTACTAATATGGCCTATCATCTATTGTTAGACGGTACTGCAAAAACTCATTTTTTCAATATTTCCCACCGTATGCCTAATGTCGAAGCGTTTCATCGTTTTTATTGTTACCTTTTTTTCGAATTCGATAAATTCTGGATGAAATCGAAACCTCTTGATATTATGGATTTTAGTCATATTAGGCATAATTTTGAGAGTGAAATTCGTAAATCTCTGGGCAACTGTGATTGTATTCTTAATATTAAAAATTGTGCTGTTGAAACTATATAAATACGATGGCATCGGTCAAGATATGTGATATTCAAAAAATTCTTGACTATAAGATGACTAATAATGATAAGTATTAATTTGAATCTCTTGAAATGAAGAAAATTTCATTTAGCAATATTTCATAGAATCTTCTAACTCGATCGCTTGGTTTCGTAAATTTTACCGAAAAAACTTCTTTGATAAACCACAAAGTGCACTCAGGTTTAGTTACTATCAGTTTTATCTCTTCAGCAACGAGTAACCTTTGTGCAATAGTTTCACGTTTTCCTGTTTATTTGTTTTTTTAAAAATAAAAGTAATTTTTTCACTATTACTGTAACATACAATTTTAAATAAACAATTTTAATAAATGCCAAGACTCAACTGTTATACAAATATATTACATCAATATCACATTCGACACAGGAAACAAATGAAATGTTTACCTAAAAAAAAAACACATTTTAGTAAAACTTATTAAATAAGAATCATCATAAAACAATCTAAATTAAAGGAATGTATGAGAACGGTTTACAAATCGCAAATGAAATGAAATGTAAAAATTTTATAATCGAAATAAACTAGAACAGGTATATTACACGTTTAAATTAGCGTAACTACAAATTGAATTATGTAAGATTAATGGATATTTTATTTAATAGGCTGTAATAAATATTCGACTTTGATTACTATTACTCTTTAAAAAAATTAGCTTTTTAAAAAAGTACAAAAATGAGCCAAGTAGATACAGTAAATAGAATAGGCAATTTTTATGAATTCACGTTTAACAAGGGTTTTTTCAACGAAAATAAAAATAATTGTGGTATTTTATTTATTTTTACTTCTTTTGCTCGAACTCTTCTTTTTCTTCTCCTTATTAGTACTCATTTTATATGCCACCGAAACAATAACAAACACACCAAATATGGTTGAGATTATCTTCAATATAAATGGACATTCTCGGAAAAATTCTAATATTCCAAGAAGCATATCCTCGCTGCAATAGAAAATTAAGATAATAATTACATATGAAATAACGGAATAAAAACGCGAAAGCCATGTGATGGAAAATAACGCCAAGAAAAAAATGCAAGCTAATGTGAGGATAAAGTTTGAAAAATATGCATACAGCGGAGCTTTAGGCGGCGTAACTGGTTCGACACGAGCGTTTTTAAACGTTTCGATGGGAAAAGAATGGAGAGATTCTACATCATATTTTTGGTTACTGTACCGGTACATTTTACCGTGCCTGAAACTAATTACAAGAAATTAAAAAATCAAATTTCAAATAAATGAAAATTTAAAGAATGAATTTTCTTACAATATGAACGAAGGCACTTTTGATACACTGAATCTCCTTCCAATTACTTTGCCCATGGTTTGTTTATTTATCCTAGCCACATTTAATCTGGTTTTCAACTTGGCACATACTGATTCCCACCTAGCTTGTAAATTTTGACATTCTATGCAATCCGTAGAGTAACTAGAAAGATAAAACATGTTAATATTTACTTATACAATTTTTTGATTTTTTTCTCAGATGCGTACGACTCACAATAAAATAAACCAATCGCCGGTAGTGGCGCCGGTAGAAACTTGAGTTAAATGTTCGAAATTTTCATCGTGTAATTCCCGCACACAAGGTTCCTTGTTTTCGGATAGCGTATGTACTATCAATTCGTCGTGTACTTCACCTAGGAATACAGAAAAAAATGGAATTAAATTTAACAATCATTCAACTATATGCCGGAATCATTTTCAATTTCTTATAATTATTTGTACCATCGTAAAGTAAAGGAATCCCATGTCTGAAAAAAACCAAAGCCGGCTCCTTCGACGGACTGTAAATTCGAACCAACTGACTATTTACAGCTTTCACTACCCAAGCGTTCAACGAATCCACCAAATCTTCTCGAATTTGAAACAACACATCTTCATATTTATCACAAATTTCGCAATCTTTCTTAGCTGGAATGATACAAAAAAATGCTTGATTATTAGAGTTCTGTACAACTAATTTCAAAACCAAAATGAACAGTGCTGTCAAGAATCTATACTAAAAATTGACGAGTAAAGCTCATTCAAAACCGTCCAATTTTACCACTCGTATTTTTGATAGGAAATTAGCTTTAAAATGAGCTTTTACATGCAATTTTTCTTTAATTAGTATCGATAGTGTTGATATTCTTTGACAGCATTGGAAATGAATTAAATAACGAAATGCTCACTAAATAACACAGCAACGTAATTCTCAGTCCGGATTAAATTTAATAAATCATCGTCGCTCATTTGCTCTAGTCCTGTGGAATGAATATCACTTATAACACATAAAATCACAAATGTGGCAGATAGTAACGTAAAAAGCCTCATTTTCGACACGTATCAAATAACTTCGTAAAAGAAAGACATGTATACTGTAACATTGAACATGTACATCCAACGTTTCAAATTGTAATTTCTACGTTATCATAATGATAACAATTTGAACTTGCTTTTTAATAACGTACTGAGAAATTATACAATTGTCGGATAATTACTCTATTATGTAACAACGCGAATGAATGGCACTGGAACTTGAAACTTTCGAGCAGCTTTCGTCGAGCATTGAGCATTCATCGTGATTGGTTGTTTTATTTGTGTACTTCTCGCCTATTGGTTGAAACAACGAAACAGTTAAGCCGAATGGTGAAATCTATCATGCTTCAATTTTTAAATGAAAATCAAAGTGTTAATTTATTAAATCCAGAATTGAAAATTTTCAAATTCAAATGAATGTTATAATTCTTGACCACTTTAATTAATAAATAAAATAATAAAATATGAAAAAAGTTCAAGTTCCAGATAGAAATAATTTTTTTTCTGAATACGAAGGAATCATGAGGGAAATTCGACGAAAATAAAAATTACAACTGATCTAGGCGTGGTGTTCAAATGGGCATGTCTGGTAATTTTATCACCATCTCGAAATCAATTTCTTTTTTATGTTGAAAAATTTCCTATTTATTGAAATTTAAGGGTTAAATTTCATTAAGGTTTTTGATATTCTGTTCAAAATGACTTTGCATTCAGCGGTTAAAGGAAAACTCTTGGCGGTGATCGGCGATGAAGTAAGTTTGTGTCATTACTTTTGTAGAATAGGTCACCAAGTGTATGCGTATCAAGTGTTTCAATCACAACTATGAGTTCAATTTTGCTAAAATTTATGAATTCATATTGAAAATTTTGAATTATTTTCAGGATACCTGCGTAGGATTCTTGTTAGGCGGTATCGGAGAAATAAACAAGAACAGACATCCAAATTTCATGGTCGTCGACAAAAGTATATTTCATTGAAAATTTAAAATACGTACCATCTACTAGATTTCTTTTTCGAAATCTGGTTCATATAAGCAATTGTTCTTTCAGATACTGCTGTGAGCGATATTGAAGATTGCTTCAAACGTTTTGTCAAACGAGATGACATCGATATCATATTAATCAATCAAAATGTACGTAACGGTAGCATATCGTAGGCTTATAGTACCAAGTATCAATAATGTCAAGATATATATCATGAAACATGCATTTTTTTTAGGTCGCTGACATGATAAGACACAGCATCGATGCTCATACCCAACCGATACCAGCAATATTGGAAATTCCGTCGAAAGATCATCCTTATGACGCTACCAAAGATTCAATTTTAAGAAGAGCCAAGGTAACCTTCTACACATGAAAAAATCCATTCTGATTAATAATAATTTACTAATGTAATTTTTTTACAGGGAATGTTCAATCCTGATGATATTCACTAAATAATTCGAAAAGGGAAGAAGGATGTGCCAGACGATATAACACCGTTGGAATAGATTATCAATGAAATACATACATAATTACCATACCATGTACATAATCTGTAAGAATTTTTGTATATATGCGGTGCATTCGTTTATATTTTCTATATTTCATTCGAAATGATTCAAATTTGCCTATTTAATTCAGTTTCATTACATTCTAGCTTTAGTGATACTAAATGAATTTCCATTTTTAAGACTTATTGTATTGTTATTTCAAACGTTTTAAATTTGTAAGGTAGTTAAAAATATTCGATTAGGTTTCGCATTATTGATGCAATCATTAAAAATTTCATGCTGTTTCATATCATGAATGTATTTTAGATTGTTGAAGAGCTTTATTTTATCAGCAGAAAAATAAAAAAATATTCAACGAAAACATTTTTTTCAACGAAATTATTTTGTTTTACATTAATTAAACTGAATTAGTGAGAAAAACCCATAATCATTTTGAAAATTAAATCAAACTTCGTTAAGCTAAAACAAAAACACAAACGGGTTATAAAAAATTGACAACCTCAGTCTTATTTGTTAATATTACCTAAAACCTTTTAAAGTGCTATACTCATTTTCTTATAAATAAACTACACAATAAGTAAAATAGTCCTCCATAAGCTGCCAGATGTGTAGAAATGAACACATATGGAAAATGATCAGTATCTCCTACAGGAATCAGAATTTGTGGCAGTAAAGTTTTCTGAAAAAGACATTCCACAATTATTTTACAAAATTTTTCACTATGGCATTATAAAGGATTCTTCTTATCAAATTATAGTGCATGTAACACACCTGTGTAAAAGGTAATGTAGTCCATTCACACACTTCCGAGGTATACGGACCACACAGCAACTTGACAGTGACGCCTTTGGGTAGGCTTAGGCCTTGTGGACAACGACCAAATAATATCACAGACGGTTTCTTGAATTCTCTAACGCCTCCTTCTGTTTTAGGATCATGATATCTCACTCTTAAAGGAACAGTGTAGAAATAGTTGGTGTGAAATTCAGTGCTTGTAGCAACAGGTTGACTTTTATTCAGAAATATATAAGCGGAGAAGGGCACGGATTCCGAAGCCGTTGTCTCTGTATTGAGTTTGTGACTCAATTTTATGTTTACCTAAGAACATCAATTTTTAATTTAGTGTACCAAGGTCGCTGACTCACTGTTAACGTTGAAAAGCACTAAAAACTTACTTCACTAAAGTTGTTGATATTTTCTAGTTCACTGTCAGCGATGTAGAAATTCTTAGGAAATTTTTCCTCGAGTAATAGATTACAAGACGTTAAATTTCCATAGAGCGTAATGTTGGTGGCAAGCAATCTGAAAAACGTTAAATAAGGTATATTAATAGGAAATGAAAGAAAATAAAAAGCTAATTTTACATACCTATGAAAACCTGCATTTCCTAAATTTTGATCAATTGTAACATCAACTAATGCATAAATAGTTTGGATTGTCAAACATAGTAATGAAAAAATTGCCCACCTCTGTCGACACATATTTCTACAATATCATTTAGGCTTTGAAAATGTATGGGAAATCTGAAAATTGACCAATTATTTAAAAGAAAAAAGATGCGAACCTGCCGGTAAGGAATTTCGGACGTATTTTTATTTACTTTTTTATCGCTATCGTCGAGCTATAGCAACCAAGCAAATATAAAATTGCCTGGATCATTTTACAAAGAATGATGAAAAATTTTTGGTAATTTTTAGTTTAATTTTTGGGCAGTAGTTTCTCTCTAAAAAAATTTCTTTCGAATTGTAATTTTTTTTATACTTTTTTAGAGAAAAAAGTGACAACACTGATTTAAACTTTCTTATTTACATTTTTTTTCTAAAAAATCTGATTTTGCGAAGTTTCAAAATTTGATTGAAACGACGAAAAATTGTACGTAGATTAATCTGAACAAATAGATCGTGTGATTTCAGTGTTTGTTTTCGAATATCGAGTTGCTTTTTAATAATTTAATATTGTTGTTATATGAAAATAATTGTTAAAGTGTAATTCAATGTGGTAATTTGTTAAGAGAAGTTGTTTTTGATGCAAAATTAAAATTAACAGTACTGGTCATTTAAAACATGATTAAAGATGATGATGGGTGTTCAATTTAGAAATAAAGTGGATCAATACTCTCCGAAATCTTCTCCTCGAGGTTCAAGATCTCCTATAGTTCCTCGTCAAGATTCTACAGGAACATTAAAAACGACGATTTCGCTAGGAAAGAATCCTTCAATTGTACATAGCGGGCCTTTCTACCTAATGAAAGAGCCACCAGGTATGAATTGTCATTCAATTAATCACTTAGATGCTTTCCCCTCGATATCAGATATCTTCTATTTGATTTGATGTGTTTGCTTTGAGTGTTCCATTTTCAGCTCCTTTATAGGCATTTCAGTTTTTGTTTTGCAGTTGCATCATTTTATGATATTAATGAAAAATTGTATTGTTTTAGGAGAAAGCGAATTGACAGGAGCCACAAACATGATGGCCTTTCATAACCTTGAACATACTTATAGTAAATTTAGCGGTAAACGATTAAAAGAATCATTATCTTCGTTTCTACCACATTTACCAGGATACATTGATACCCCTGGAAGTCAAGATAATAGGTATTATATTTGGTGAATCATTTCTTCACAGAATTCATTCATTGTCTGCAAATATTTCATAAATTTCACGATTTTTTCAGTTCTCTTAGATCTGTCATAGAAAAGCCTCCAGTTGGTGGAAAAGATATTTTACCTTTAAGTAGTATGCTATTAAGTGGATTTCGTCTTCATCCGGGAAAAGTACGTATCAGTGTCAGTTAATGCCTAATTGCCTAGCGTATTATTCATCTCTTCTTTTGATTATCCGTTTTCCAAATTATACGTTGCAGAAAATTTATATTTTTTTGTTTTTTTCTCAGCTTCCGGAGCAGTATAACCATGAAAACCAGGCGCCTCAGAAAAAGCACAAAAATAAAAAGAAAAAGAATAAGTATAAGAGCAGTGAAGTTGTTATGCAAGAATCTTCTAGTGATCTCGGATCTTTGGATTCTCATGAGAAAAAGCATAAAAAGCAAAAGCGCCATGACGAAGATAAAGAACGGAAAAAGCGAAAAAAAGAGAAAAAGAAGAAGAAACAGAAGCATAGTCCTGAACACAGCATGGGGAGTTTAACTCCAAATCAACATTCTAATGGTTGACGAATTATAATTCTGTACAAACATTATTTGATATTTATTTTTCTCTTGTACATAATATTATGGCAACATTCATTTATATTTTGTAATTTCCTTTCCTTCGTAATTTATTCTGTACTTGAAGTAAAAATTCGTGAAATTCTTTCCTTTTTGTTTTTAGTAAGTGAATAAAGCCTTACGTTACCTGAACGTTGGAAATATTTTTATGAGATTCAATTACGTATGATACCCTATTCTTGTGAACTAAACTATTTATTTTTTTTTTGTAATTTTAAATCACCATACCTTACCCACTGAAGCTTTAAGGAATGGTCACAGAATTTTTTTACATGATTGAAATAATAGTCTATAGAAGTACAAAGTTTTTCAATTATAGTAATTTTTGAAAAAATGTATTTAAATTATTTCTAAGAAAAAAAATTAAATTTAACTTTTCTATACGTGATTTTATTGTCTTGTTTTCAATCGTACTCGGATGAACGGAAGTGGTGTTTCAAGAAAAAGAATATAATCAATGACTTGAACATACGATACAATGATGAGTGTTACACAGATTTATAATTTTTCACAAACAACTAACAATTTTGAAAAAAAATTTATTCACTAATTAACAATAGGTACAATTACAGAATTTTAGTTTTCATTACATGCGGTAAATCATACTTCCCTCTGACACATTTTAGTCTTAAGCCAGGGACATCTTTAGTTCTTCCAGGCCTCACAAGAACCACGTTGTGTTCTTGTAAGTTGTGTCCTTCACCTGGCACATATGCCGTCATTTCTTTTCCATTACTTAAACGAACTAAAACACATTTTCTGTTGGCTGAATTGGGTTTTTTAGGTTTTTTTACCAATGTTCTCAATACTACGCCTCTCATGTAAGGTATATTGAAACCCAGTGGATTCTGCGATGGCCGGTATTTTTTGATTGGGCCCGTTTTGTGGAGTTGCTCCAGAGTACTTCCATGACGAATAACGGAATTTCCTATTGAATTATAGAGAATATCAATAAGTAAATTGTCTATCAAGGCATTCTTGTCATTTCTGAAATTACCTTACGGAAAAGAAACATTTACCTAAAATTGACGAATACACAGGTTTGAGATTTGATGAGACCAGTCCAAAAACTCCTTGTCTGCAAATCGTATTGAAACACCCTCGAAATAAATTCATTTCAATGGTCCATCCAACAAACTGCAATGCAAAAATTTGATATACTCACTTGATAAAAAGTTCACGAGAAACAATAATGGAAATACATTTACCTCCGGTTAGGATAAGTGAAAGTTAAAACTAAGAACGAAAATGGATGCTGTATTTCTTTTAGATGTATTAATCACAAAAAATTCTCCACAAATTTACGCAAAATGAATTTTAAATTTAATTACAGCGATCAAAAATTCATAATTTTCAATTTTTATTCATCCTTATCATCATTTCTTTCCTTCATATCAATTCGTTCGTTAGAGGATTCGAAAATGAAGTTTATGCGCAGTTGAACTCACTTCTACGCTTCTACTCGAACAAGAAGCGGGTCATGAAGCGTGTGAAAGAGAAATAGAATAAAGAGTAGACAGTAGACACTGCACTGTAGGATGAATGAATGTAGGCTTTTGAAGTTTTGATTTCAAAATCCAAAGTTTCAACTTTCAAAAGTTATGTTACTCAAGGGGTTACTTGAAGGTTGAACTCTTGTGACTCATCATATTGAGATCAACGTGTTGAATTCTGTGATTTTTATTTTCTCAACAAAAAGAAAATAATTTCAATCTCAAAAAATCCCACCGAACTTGAAATTAATTAATTTATATCAAGTGATCATTTCTGCATCTGTATCACTATCACTGGAACGCAACACTACAATGTACAAGGAGGAACAATGTATCCTTCTCTCGTTTCATCAAAATAACGAAAAACTGCTGATGAATAAAGAGTTGAAGACAGATATTTGAAAGAAAAATTTTCAAATAACATTACATTTTTGAAACGATTTACTAATCAAACAAACATTATCATTATTACGTATAAATTCTTATAAAATGAAGTTAAAAATGATCACGTTCATTTGTTGACACATCTTTCCAAGAATGTTCCGTGGGAACGTCGCCCAGTCCTTTATTCGGAGGATATTTGATTTTAATATGATCTAGTGTTAGACGTCTATAAACAGCTTTGGGTTTTTCTAATGGTTTCATAACAAGTACGGGTGGAGGAGGTTTGATTTTTCTGCCAAATCTTCCAGTTTTTCTATGCCATAACCCAGATCTCGGTCTGCGTCCCATTTGCCTATGTTTATTAGGACTCCCAATCGGGGTTTTTGCATGGTCTAAATTTGATATTTGTCCTGAAAAATAATTAATTCATTTCATTTAAATGACCAAAAAACTTCATCCATTAAGTATAAATAATTTCAATATAATCAATTCTTACCAACGGTAGCAATACATCTTTGATCAAATGAAATTTCCAATTTTGATGGCATTTTCACCACTACCCTGTCATTCACTTTACGTAAAACAGTAGCCATGGCACCGGCGGCGTGGACGAAAAATCCACCACTACCAGGAATTTTTTCAATACAATTCACTATCGTACCTATCGGCAAAGCGCCTAGGGGAAAAGCATCCCCTTCATTCGGTAAAACTGAAATGAAGACGAATGTAAAAATATTACAAATTTTCAAATACTCCAAAGGCGAATCAAGTAACTTACCCGGAGTACGAGGAAGGAATTCGGATGTCCTGATAATATCTCCAGGCTTCATATTCACGGTGGCCAAAATATAACGTAATTTATCGGCACTTCCAACTAAAGCAACTTTGGCGGTTCTGTTGCCATCATCTATTACTTCGATGATTTTTTCGGTGAAGTATTCTCCTTCAGTATTCGGTCCTCTTCTATGCCAGTCAATCCAGTGATATTTATGTTTCATACCACCTCCGATGGTTGCCACCACAACTCGTCCTGAAAAATACATGGTACTTTTATTAAAATTGCCAATACAAGAACTTGAGGCAAACTAAAATGTTACCTGTTTCTGGATCTCTTCCACCAAGATTTTTAACTGGAAGTGGTTCTATGGTATACTTTTCTGGATATTGTACTTTTCTCCATAGCCGATTGTGTAAAGATTTCGGTTTACACAGATGTATAACATTCCAATCGTACGATGCAGGAGTTGTATGAATAAACGTACTAGGAATTAGTTGTTTGAAGGGTAATTGTGAGCATTCTTTACCTGATAATGATAAAACACTTCTAATGGCGCAACGAATAGTGAACATTTTTGAGGCAGATGATCAAACTTTCTACACAATATGAAATTCTTTTTTCGACATTACATTTACGTTTTGAAGTCTGAAGTATTATCAAATACAGAATGAAGACAAACTGAAATATTTTCGGTGTTTTTGAAATTTTTTTTGATAATAAAATGGAAATCGATATCGAAAACTTTTGCATAGACTGAAATCTCACAGTGCAGATGTTAAAATTTTTTGCCTTTCTATTTTACCCATTTTTGCTAGCATTTTTGCATCAAAAGATTTTGACGATCTAAAATTGCTCAGTCTATGATTACTCTTAAAATTTGATAAGATGATAACAGTTTTTTGTATAACTTTTTATAAAATTTCTACGAATTCTTACGAATAATTTATACTACTTTTTTATATAATTAATGAATCACAGTAGCACCGTGAAATTAAACTTTCTAGTTGAATAATGTGAAAAACCGTGCCCAAATTTTCCATTCGACCCTCGGAAATTTCAATACAAAAAGTAAGCACTTGAACACAATATTTTGTTTTACAACGCCTATTTTTATTTTCAGCTCTCATTTCTTATTTCGTTCTCTAGACATAAAAATGCTGAATTGAAACTTCTTAAGATTGTATCTTTTGAAAATTGCTTCCTTAAAATCAAAATATGTTGTTACTTATTTTTCTTTATTCTTTTTTGTTTCCTCTAAGTTGAGGTGACAAGAACTAAGACATTGAAGACATAAGAGATAATTTATAAAAGAATCCAAACATTGTATTCCCCGTTTTTGTATTGAATCATTGATTGACATTTTGTTAAGGGTATAAAAGAAGCCCGAGTTGATGAAGTTTTGAATTTTTCATCAGAAATGATTGAAATTTAGATTGTTGTTTAGACGATTTTTGAAACTTTAGGGTAAGTTTTTTCTTTTAGTTCGTACGTATTTAAATATTTCATTGAAAACTGTCCCAAGTATTCGAATCATTTGTAACCTAATTTCTATTCAAACGAAATTCAAAAAGACGAAGGGTGCTCCTGTGTAAAATTTTGATTCAATTTCAATAAAAATATCGTTATCATTTATCATAATATTTTCTTGATAAAATTCAAATACAGTGAAATGAACCCGTGCAACGTAAGAAAAATAATCGAGCTTTATTAGTTGGTATTTTATTGCAATTTTTATCTCCTATCTCGTTCATTTCTTGATAAACCTTTGGACCTTTCTTTATAGGCATCCCTACTATTACGTAGTAATAGAATAAAGCGACCGGAACCCAGTTGGGTTATAATTCATGATAATGCCTGTCACACAATCGAATTTTTTGTTACTTAGTTGCACGTGAGATTTATATTTAGTTAATACCTTTACCTGTTAGTTAGAATTTATTTATTTGATCATCTCAGAATTTTGTTTAGAAAGTAGTATTTTTCATCAGTGATAAACATGGTTTAGTGTTATAATGTGTTTATATTTGAACTATCACGAAAAAAAACTCGCTAAGAATTATTTACAATTCACATTCGAGATAATTTCTCGTTGAAATGTTTTTTTTTACTCCGGTGATACTATTTTCGTGCATAATGAAGTTGACATTTCTCATCGACACGTGATAAAAACCAGTACATTTTCATCGATTTTTCTTTTGTGATAAAAATAATTAATTTCAATGAATCAGTCTTCGTCGGATTCTACTCCGTCTACCTCATACAGTTTTCATAAAAATGACGAATTTCTACCGTTAATTATGGCTTTTAAGCCTGTCTACGGTAGCACGTTTCGTTATTCGTCTTTGAAATCTGTACTGAGCAATCGTCAAAAGGTAAATTTTTAACCTGTATTTTTTCCTAGTAATCAAACATATGTATTTCTACGAAACAGGAATTACGTGTGTATATTGAATCGCGGCAAAGTCATCGTTCAGCAAAAATTCCCATTTTCTTCGCACACTCTCAAATGGACGAAGAGAAATCGAGCAACGAAGATACCTTTAATATGGTCATGCCATCTTATGATTTAAAAATACCTGCAAGTTCTGATAAAAAGAACACTACATGGCATAGTGAAAATACACTTCATACGGCAACTTTAACGTTACCTTTACCTTCACTTACTGTAACAGCTCCAACGTTTGATCATGCTTCTGAGCATAAATTCTTATATTTTCCAAGAAAATTTAGTATTCAAGCTTTACGAAAATTATCTGGTTCATCGGTTAGTGAAAACAAGTATATTATGAAAAAATTGTCTACTAATTATGCCGATGTGTTGCTTTAATTTGAAAACTTTTTTGTATAGGTTGAGTAAATGATGCTTTTCTTTATCGTTCACGAGTGTTGCTTGAGAAAAATACCTACTAATACATTATGGAATTTAAATCAACTCATAATTGACCTGAGTTGAATAATTTTTGTGATGAGAATTGTCTTCTTTGCTCATGTCGTAATTTAAAACAAAAAATGTTAAATTTTCAACGAAGAAAATTTAATCACATTAGTAATTTATGTATTGACAAGAGTTCCTTTTTTATGACTAATTTATTTATAGATTATTTTTGATGACTAACTACTTAATAGACGATGATTTAAAAATAATGAACTTCTGTACAGTCGTTATTTTGAAAATATCTATTAACGTAACGTGAAGTGTATGAACTAAATTTTCGTGAATTAATTTCATCTCTCATTAAATTATTAATGAGTTGATCCGAGATGCCTTTTAACATCTGATGTGTGAATATTTCATAGAGGAAAATAATCAGTTCGAATCCTTCTCTAAACACCAATGAGAAGTATTTTTCATCGTATGAAATGTGGGTATTTTGTATCTACTGATTATACACATTTCAAAATTACATCTCTTTACGACTACCTATCTTATCTAGAATCAAATGATCCATTTTCCAATGAATTTGTTTCACGAATAAACGTCAATCGTTTCGTAAAACAGCATTCTGCAACTATTAATAATAGTTTCTTGCATTGGTTTATACTTCAATAGAATTTAATCCGGTCCGACTCGATGGTATCTGTAAGCTACAAGAATCTTGTCGAATATATTCACGAAGACAATTACGATGATTTCTGTGCCTTCTTGAACAATAAACGAGTCATTGTCGATGACAGAGATGAGGTAATCATTTTTCAAAATTCGATTTATAATCTTAATAGCGAATGATCGATGATTTTCTCTCATACAGAACGGAGCTACTGCGTTACATTTCGCTTCATCGTGTGGTAAATTACGTTTCGTTCGTGAACTCTTGAATCATGGCGCAGATCCCAATATCCCCGACTGTGTAAGTACCTAAGAAATGAAAATATACTTTTATCATCGAAAGATCACTAAAAAGTAAATTTTCTATTTAGGATAACTGGTGCCCGTTGGGTTTGGCAGCGAAGGAAGGTTATACCGATGTTTGTCTGACATTAATCGACCATAATGCCGAGCTGGAACATAAAGATATCGTAATAGCTATAAAATACCTATAAATTAATCTAAAAATTGATCCAACGACTTACGTGTTGTATTTTTAGGGTTCGTGGACAGCTCTATTATGGGCTTGTTATAAAGGAAGGGAAGAAACGGTTACCGCATTGGTTAATAGAGGAGCCGACGTAAATGCTAGCGGTGTTCATCATGTAACCGCTTTAATGTGGGCTACTGGACGAGGGCATACAAATATCGCCAAATTTTTAGTCTCAAAAGGCGCCAAAGTTACCATGAGGGATAAATTTGGAACTACTGCTTTAATTTGGGCTGCTAGAAAAGGAGACCTGGAAGCTGCGAAGTGCTACTTGGAACGCGGTGCAAATATCGACGCTTCCGGAATGGTAGATATTTAATTACTTACGAGTTTGTAGCTTTTAAAAATAATATTATCGAGTATCTTTATCTTTGATAGTATTGTTGGACTCCTCTGATCGTTGCTGCGATGGGAAATCATGTTGAAATGGTCGAATTTCTCATTGAACGTAAAGCGAATGTTAATTGTACTGATAAAGATGGCTGTTCTGCGTTAACCATCGCTTGTCGAGATGGGTTTTACGATATCGTTATTGCATTGTTGGATGCAGGAGCTTATATAAATATTCAAGTAATTATTATAGAAGTTTGTGGTCAATTTATTATATTACTCTTAACACGGGACTGGTATCATTTTAGGATAAAACCAGAGATTCTAATCTCATCTATGCTGTTAAAAATGGGCACCGTTCGATTACCGAAGCTCTTTTAAAAAGATATGCTGATGTTAATATTGTGGGGAAAGTAAGTCATTTTGCTAGTTTGTGAATATTCAGTGTTTTTTGCAACTTCGTAATACGCGATGATTTTATTTCAAATTGTCATAGGATAACAAGACAGCAGTTTTTTGTGCAGTTGAAAAAGGAAATCACGCTGTTCTTAAAATGTTACTGGATGCTAAACCGGATTTGGAGATTCCTGCTAAAGTAAGTGTGTTTTACACGTAGATTAATTAAATTATTAATTTGAATTTTGGCCTGTCATCATCTCAAAGTCCAAATTAAACGAAAAAGGTGTTTTTGCAGGGATTGTTAGCTAGCCATCAGTTTTTAGCCATTAGCCGTTAGCTTACGTTAGCCAATGGTTTTTTAGCCAATAGCCTAACAATAGCCATTAGTTGGCTAACGAGAGTTGTTAGCCAAAAGCTAACCATTACCCAATGAAAACTAAATATCTTTCTTTTTTTTTTTTAGTTTTTTTTGGAAAATAAAGAGCAGTTATACATAATTTAACAATTTAACACAAGAATCGAGAACTACGTCTTATTACGAGTGTTTTGAGGGGTCAGGGTCACTCGTTCTTTTTTAAATTAGCCATTAGCTAGTTTTTAGCTAGCTAATAGCAATTCGTTTAGCCATTAGTTAACTAATTTTTAGCCAATCAAAAAAATTAGCTTTAGCTGTTAGCAATTAGCCAATGCGATTGGCTAACAACCCCTGCTATTTTTTCTTCAAACATGTCTCATTGGTTCTAATTTTTACTTACAACTTTTTAATCCAATCACAGAAAGTGTTGTTATCACAAGCCAATCACAGTTGTTTATACCTAGCACCCTATCACAGGAAGTGTTGTTATCACAAACTGCATAAATTTGTCTAAGATGAAAATTTTTAAAATTTTTACGAAAGAATAGTTTTGAGCTCATTTAAAACTTGTAAGTTGTAACGTTTCGTTAGTCGTGTTGGGAAAATCATTATTCAAAAAAATGTGCATCCAAGTCGACATTCTTGAATCTTAATATGACGCAATATCATCTCTGTTTTTGAAACAGTACAATACAACTTTTTATCAACAAAATGCGTTGTAAAATTTACCAGAACATGCCATGTTTCTTTATTCATTGACGTATAAATTAGCTTCACGACCTTTCGATTGAATAATTACTCAACGATGGTGTTATTTTAGGATGGCGATACACCAATGCTACGTGCTGTAAGATATCATAATTATCAAGCAGTAAAAATGTTACAAGAAGCAGGAGCCAAAGTAGACGTACGAGATAAAAGAGGTGACAACCCATTGCACATCGCGATAAGAGCTAGATCGAAAACGATTACGGAATTATTAATTAGCGACGTAAGAAACGCTCATCTGCTCAATTGTCCGAATAGCGTTGGGGAAACCCCTTATCAAATCGATTACGATGACGAGAAACCGGTCATGCACCAAATATACGGAGCTAGGGCGATGAACTCGAATGCTGAAAATGAAAACAGTTTGGGGTACGATTTGTATAGTTGCGCTTTGGCGGCCATTTTAAGCGAACCTGATATATCGATGCCGATCACAATCGGCCTTTATGCGAAATGGGGTAGTGGAAAGTCTTTCTTATTGAATAAAGTAAAAGGTAAATTACCTACTGAACTTGATAAGTTGGTAAGTTTTTACAAATAGATTACGAATTATGATTCTTTTTCAGAGGAATTGAAGAATTTCAGTAGACAGTGGCTATTTCCGATGTTCGAATTTCAGTGGCTTTTGGCCATTATTATTTTACATTTCACTTTTTTAATTGGAATAGCTACCATTTTAATTACCAAAGACTGGATTTACGGGGTTTATTCGTTTTCATGCATCACATTATTTTTCTACTGTTGGTTAATACTCATCTATTATTTCGGAACCAAGTAAGTCGATGAATTTAAAATTTAAGTAAGTGAAGAAATGTAATTTTACAATGTTTTTATTCGTTTCAGGATTAATTTTTTGTATACGATTAATTTGCTGATGAGTCAAAAAATGAACTATATCAGATTAGTATTGCAAATTCTCTTTTGCCATCCTCCGAATCAAGCAAGCGCCCATTCATCGGCAGTTGTTCCTATTAAGTAATTAATTAAATTTTTTTACTCGTTATCTAAATTATTATAGGGAATGGTCTGTGTCCGGGTCAAACAAAACCCAATACCTACACCAGATTAATAATTCGACGTTGAATATTTTTAATTTATAAACATTACTTTAATTACTCGTTCGACTCGTTATCAGTAGTTTTTTCTCTGGGTTTATGTAACGATGAGAATATTATGCATGCTTTATTTCTTATATAAATATTCAACAAGTAAATACGATCAATTCATTCAGGTATTACTTCGCCAATCAATCCAAAGTTACCACTACAAGTGCAGGAGAACACACCGTTGTAAATATTATAGGATCTTTATTCGATGCTATCGAAAATGATCATGGGACTTTTCCTACTCGTCTTTATCGAGCTTTCACCCCAAAACCAGGTTTGTATTATGAGGAATCTGCGAATAAAAAAAATCGACCAAACCTAATTGATTTTGTTTTTAGCTAAAAGACAAGCGAGCTGGGCTTGGAGAAAATTATGCTGTATTCCGAGTATCTTATTATTTGAATTGAACATAGTCAGTATTACTTTAGTCAGTATCGTGTTGTTTATACGATTTGATCAAGAGTGAGTATCATTTAAATAATACTCCTTAATTTCGAAAAAAAAACATGTTCGTTTTCCTTAATCAAGCATGTAATAGAAAAACATTCGAAGTATAACTGAATGAGAATTATTTTTCATTATTATATGTTTTATCGCCGGATCGAATATCATGAATTGTGATGTTCACGTGTTATATTCGTGGCTGTAGGATTACTTCTATTGTTAATTTCATTTTTTTCATCTTATCTATACTTACTAAGTAGCGAGGGTATAATCTTTCATGATGCTTAATCTTCTTTTTTTTCAAATCGATAACTTTTTTAAACGTTAAATTGGCTATTAAAAATTGATAAATTATACAATATTTTTTGGATTCTTTCCCTTGCCATGATGATAATCGTGATCGTTCGAGGCAAAAAGGAGCATAATGAGGTGAAAAAGTTGAAAATAAAATGAAATACATATGAAGGGAAAGAAAAACGAAAATTGGTTTCTAACGACCTTGAAAATTTATATTTCGATTACTGAATTCTTGTATCAAAGTTTAAAATTGTTAAGAATTTCATATTTTGAGGGGGGGGGGGGTCTGCCATTAATTACACAAATCGAAATTGGACAAAACTTTCATTTCAACCTTCTGATTTACTTTGCATGATGATATATCTATTCAAAACCTATTTAAATCCATTAACAATCAATTTATTAACAAATGCTGTACCTGAACTTTTTTTTTTCAGAGATTTAAAAATGATATTCACAGAGACTACGAAAAACGCAATCATAACGTCTTGCGTAATATTTGTGGCATTCTGCGTTGTTTCGAACGTATACACGTTTACTCACATATTCAAAGCTTTGATGTTCCCTCAAAGAAAACATTTGCAAAAAGCTGTCGCCAATTTATCCAATATTAAATCCGCTGGTTTCATGGAAGCTCTCAAAGCTGAAGTTCAATTAATGATTAATATGGTAACCATCTTTTGAATATTTTGTACCATTTGGGAATTTCTTTTTGGGATATTTATGCGGATAATTTTTACAGATACGCTGTTTAGATGGATTTTCTAAACAACAATCTCGTATGGTTGTGATTATCGATGGACTGGATAGTTGCGAACAGGATAAAGTATTGATGGTATTGGATACAGTGAATGTCTTATTTTCAGAAACTGATACTCCTTTTATAACATTCTTATCGATTGATCCTTTTATTATCTCCAAGGTAAGTGAAAGATTTGAAATATCGAATGAATCGAACTATGCCCACAATATATTAATTTACCTACACGAAATGTTTCAGATGATCGAAGTGAATAGTCGCAAGTTATTGACTGAAACGAACATCGGAGGTCACGACTACTTGCGTAATCTCGTCCAGTTACCATTTTATTTACAAAATTCTAGCTTAAGAAAGGTTAAAATTGCTCAAAAATGCAGTCACCATCAACGAAAAAGTTTTTCCAATCAAATGCTCGAAAGAACCGACGACGTAAGCGAATTAACACAATGTTTTCGTTTCCATTCGTCAAAAAGAGTGCTAAAACCGTTTCGTTGATCTGCAGGTCGTTAATAGAAGAATGTCCAACGAATCTGGTGTCAGTAGTAATGAGAAATTGAAGGTACCTTCGGCCGGAGCTGGCTTATCAGCGTTATCCCGTAATGCCAAAGGTGGTTCGAGGAAGTTGAAGCTTAGCGATAGCGTTGCTAGCAGCATAGCAAGTAATTTGAATAGAATGGGAGGTGCTCAAGACCTTACACATATGCTCTGCTCCGATGATTACTTCAGCGAAATTAATCCAAGAAGTATGAGAAGATTGATGAACGTGGCCTGTGTGACAGGTTGGTATAATATCGTAATAGTCTAAGCGGTTAACACGTAAAAAGCAGGGTGTACATTTTTTGGTTTTTCTTAAAGAAAATGACCGCTTAGATTGTAAATTAAATTGTTAGGAGTTCAACCATTTTCATTCACGTAATTTGTACTTTTTATTTAAAAAGGACGTTTATTGAAATCTTTCCAAATTGACTTTAATTGGTATCATTTGGCCTCTTGGGTCAATATCACCGAACAGTGGCCATACAGGACAACTTGCATAATTCTATATCACGACACACATGAAGACAGCTTAGATGATTCTGTACCCTTAAAAACTGTATACGACAAGTAAGTGAACAACTGTCGACTTTTAAAAATATGTTGAAGGAAAATTAATTTAATTTTCAATTTAATTACAGAATCCGTTCCCAATTACCTATTTCAAAAGAAGTAGAACCTTTGTTAGAGTTCGACAGAGACGAGAAAAAATTCAATATATTTTTAAAATACCATCGATCCAGTTTACAAGTTGCCAATTTGAGAATATTCTTACCCTTTACTATAAATCTTGATCCTTATATCAAAAAAGTAATAAAAGAAAAGCAACAGAAATTCGAAGATACGAGTATGATGGCGTATAACGGAGGAGGTGATTTCGGATTACCTTGGTTGACCGATAATAATATGCAAAATTTACCCATGGCGACCGAAAATCCTTGGTATAATATGAGAAAACCACATGCTTTCATGCGACGTGAAGTAAGTACTTTGAATCTAACATGAAGTGAACGTAAAATATGTATATATAATATGAAACAATATTTCCAGCCACGTGTGCCATACAAACCAACCATTAATTCTGTGCTTCATCAGCCCAGCATATCTCAGCCTTTTATGCCTGCACCTTCACCATGGAATACTATGAATCCAGTCATTCCCAATCCCTACGTGAACTCGATTAACCCATCTACTTGGATGTATGATCCGGTACCGAAATCGTATTGCGCTCCGGTTGCTTCGTCGTTCATTGTGGTAATTTTATTGTAATTTATATACCAAATATGATCAAATTGTATTACATCGAAGTAATTTTTACAGGAGGATTTAACGAATGTGAAATTAATAACATTGAATGTCGACGGCGTCAGCGATTTATTCAAAACGATGAAAGAGTTGCAGACTAGTCCACATCTAGAAAATTATATCGCTACGATTAGAAAAAATAACATCACCGGTTCTGTATTATTCTACTGCGATTTAGATGATTTGAAAAAGGTATATTTACATTTTAATGACCATTTTAGACTCGTACGATTATTCGATTACCTTACGAATGGATTTTTTAGACGATGGAAATGACATTCGGAGATTGGGAATTATTCAAAGTATTGATACTAAGTTTAAGAGAACAGCAATTCTTGCACCCCGATACCGAAGATACCGGTAATAAAAATGTTAAATTTCACCAAAACGTGCAACATCAACCACCTAGCAGCGCTCTCGAAAGAAAAGGTTTGCTATATTAATTTTTAATAATTACATCGAGACGAGAAATTCTGCAATATTTATTTTCAGGTTCGCATTCAAAAAGTACCACTGTACTGAATCAAGATCAAACGGATACTAAATCAAGACAAAACGCAAAACAATCGGAAACTGAGAAACAAGTAATATCAATTCAGTCGAATTTTTTTATTTAATCGATAAATATTCTAATTTTTCTATTCGAATTACTCAGGTTACCATGGAAGATCAATTAATTTGCGGAGCTTTGCAAACGTTGAACGAAGAAGCATGCGAAGACGTACTTGAAGAAACCGAAGACACGAAACCAAAAGCTCCTATTTTGCCGTTACCTGAAAGTGACGCAGGTGAGCGTGTGGCGAGATTATTCGCCGACTATACCTGTATTGCTGTAGAGCCGGATGATTATGATTCATCGGATGAATCGAATAGCATATCACTTAGTAGTTGAACAGTAGCACTAACATTTCGCTTTGCACTCGCTTACCTTATCCATTTTTGCACTTTTGATCACCTATACCTATGCTTTTTGATCACCTACACTATACGGCTGTTGAACTATTACCTACCTTTTGTTTTTGTAAATAGATTTTCATTTATTCGGTGAGCTGTGTAGTTTTGATTTCATTATTATTCGATTTCCTTTTGTAAGCGATTTTTATGTATTTCTTCGTTTTTCAATGTAATTTTAGTTGAATTGGTGATTGCGTGTAATCGGTTGATTTTTTAGTTCCACTGGTTGTTATTTTGCGGCTAAAAGATTATAATTAGAGTAATTTTTTAGACGAATGTGATTGATAATGCATTTATGTAGCAGTTTAATGATTGTTTTTGTTTTTGAAATTGATTTTTCATTTCGATGTGAATTTTTAGGAAATAATAAGGACGTATTTGAGAATGAAAATTTTTAACGATGGATATGATAATTCAAATAAAATGAAATTTATATTACGTTACAATAATTTAATAATTTTAAATAGCTTTTTATTTTGCACGCACAAATGCTTTCAAATTGGTGAAAGTTTTCAGAACGTTTCACGAAGTTGTAGAATCGCTGTAGATATACGGGGTGTTCCAGTAGAAGTGCTCAGTCTTCAAACCAGAGATGCAGCTACCCAAAGCATAACGTACCCGTGTTTGTCGACCCTAAGATTTGAAGGGACAAAGTTATGCACTAGTCAGGGTCATAGATGGAAAAACTGAAACTGGAACGTTAAAAACTGAAAACCGAAAACCTAAACTTTAATAGAAATGATTTTCAGTTTGCAGGGTTTTTTCAGTTTTTGACTTGAAATTGATGTTTTAACCCTTTTTTCCTAAATAATAATTATGACGATTTCGACAGTGTTGAAATTTATTTAGAAAAAGAAGGGTTAAAATATTAAATTTCATGTCAAAAACCTGAAAACTGGAAACTGAAACTAAAATGAAAACAATTCAAAACTGAAACTAAAACTAAGACAACAGTGATGGAAAAAGAAAAACTGAATTTTGAACTGAAACTGAAAAAACCGAAATTAACTGAAACGTGTAATTGAAATGGAAAAACTGAAACTGAAACCAAATCGAAACTGAAAACGAAAACCTGAACTGCAACTAACATGATTTCTAGTATTCAGTTTTTGACTTGAAATTAATGTTTTATCCCTCGTTTTTCTAAATAATCAATGCCACGATCCCGACAGTTTGAAATTTATTTCGAAAAAGAAGGGTTAAAACATTAATTTTCTAGTCAAAAATTGGAAACTGAAACTGAAATTAGTTCAAAACTGAAACCGAAACCGAGATTCAAACTGAAATTGATATGATTTCAGTTTTCCATCGCTGGTCATAGTAATTTTTCCATTTGGAAATAACTCCTCAATTTTCAAATTATGCAAAATTTTGTAGGAGACATTTTTGTTGAGCTTTTCAAGTTCTACAAAATGAGCTAATAATGGTTTGCCTAACTCTGAAATTGAAGGACGTACAACTATTGAAAAGATGAAAAGAGGCATTAACTTTTTAAAATTTACTTTTTTCTTGACAAAAATTTTTCAAAATGGTCTCTCATGTTTTAAATTTTGGAGTTAGGCAATACATTATTAGCTCATTTTGTAAAGCTCAAAAAGCTCATCATAAAATGGATCTTACTAAATTTTCAATTTTGCGTAACTTGAAAATTGAAGGAGTTATGAAACCTACAACTTTCCAATTCATTGTACCTCCTTCAATTTTAGAGTTGGGCAATACATGAATCTTAAATTTTGGCACGAAGTTACGACGTTTTGAATGAACTATCATGACTAGTGCATAACGTTACTCCTTCAAATCTTGGGATCGACTAACATGCATACGATTATGGCGTTTGGGTAGCTACATCTCTGGTTTGAAAGTGATGCACTCCTACCGAAACACCCTGTATGTAGAAGCATCGAAACTTGTACAAATGATTTACAGCGAATGCATAGTGCACATTTTTAGCCTTTGGTAATCTTGCTTTTACAAATACTTTCAGTTCAATATTGAATGAACAGATTGTAACAATTTACTTTATCAGCTGCTCTTTTTGAAAAATCTATGTTCTCCCACCTATTCAGAAATATTTTAATAAGATCTTTCTTGACTTTCATTTTGCATCAAAAATGTATAGGTACCTGTAAATATTTACCTACCTGTTTTTATTGTTTGATAAATGTCGACATATTTTCTGCTTGCTTGAAACAGTTTTCATGGACTTTTGACATGCTTGATAAAAGTAAACCTGTCGTTTTAAAATTCTAAATTCTTCGAATGTTCTCGATAATTTTTCTATTGGATTTAATCAATTTTATGTCACGTACAATTCCAGTTCAATTTTTGAGACTTAGTACATTTATTTATTTTTCACCTAATACCTAGCTTGGTGAATTTGAATACCGAGTAGTTCTGTTGTAATTTACTTATACTTGAGTATTTGTGCAATATTTACATATTGGTGATTTTTTTTGGTCACGTTATTTCATTTTGATTTTTATTGAAACTCGTTGATATATGCAATGCAGCCTTTTAATAGTCTGGTTATATTTGGGTACCTGTATAGATCTACATACTTACCTCTTAAATGGTGTTGGGAATTATTGTCTACTTTGTTGACTTGCTTTCTGGAAATTTTTCTTCGAATGGATTGCTTAAGCAAAGTGATCTCATTGCATTTACCTGTCTTTCTAAAGTAGATAATTCACCTCTTTTCATCGTAGCTTTGTATATATCTATGGCGTTTTTACAGTAAAAATCAAATAAGTTCTTGGTTACATAATCGTACATACCTATGTACGAGTAATGAACGATTAAGCAATCGCATGATTTACCTAATTTGATGTCAATTTTATAATATCAATCTTCACAACAATATCGTAGCGTAATTGTTTTTAATTCGCATTTGGCATGCTTATGCACAATGTAAAATTCCTACAATGGCTATTGATAAAGCGAACAATTAGAAGTTTAATCTTTTTGACCTTGAATTTTTGGAATTACTAATCGCAGACATAATGGAAATGAAAAAAGATTGGTATGAAACATACGTTCACGTCGAATTTGAACTTAAACTGAATGCCGTTTTATTTCATTCAACAATGTGTTTCTTTTAAAATACAAAGGTAGCGAGACCAACGTATTACAATTTAATGACTCGAGGTGAATATCATAGAGTAAAATTTCCCAGAAGCTTGAATTCCTACATGGAGTGAAAAAAATCGTAAAGATTTAATTATCAAGTTTACCAAGAAGTTATTATTATTGTAATGCTTACCCGATTAATAGAATACTCGGTTGATCTTGATTCGAAGACTTTATCCACTACACTGTTACTTGAAATTCGCCAGCTTATTTGAAATTAAAATTAATTCAAATATGTTATCATTTAATGCGGTTTTTATTTATTTTGCGATAAGAAATTAAACTTTTGTTTATAATTTGATAATTTAAGTTTTCATTAATCTCCTTCCTCTTTCAGAAAAAATTAACCTTATCTCGTTATTACGAAATTTCTACTGTTTTTCTTTTCTTTTCAGACTGGAATGAAGAGGAGGAGGAAGAAGAATTGAAAGCGATTGAAAATGAAAAGAAAGTCACTCTGGATACGGATGCTATTGTTTTACAAGTAATTATGAAAATTTGATTCGTGTTATCAGTAGTGACGAAGTATTAAAATTGGAGTTTCGTCAACTTTTATACTTACGCTGGATTAACAAAACAAAGAGAACTGTGAAGTTGAACTTGTATTAATTTACGATTCGTACGAGTGTGTAAACTAGCTGTATTTATTCACAGCGTTTTGTGCTATGGTCTGTCGTAGATTCAATTTGAATGCTAAAAGAGTCAACTCTGTGCTGCGAATTAAAAAAATTAAATTACATTATGATACTCGTATTTCGATATAACAAAAACAAAATGGGTATTCATTCTTAATTTATGATTATCGTGATTTTAGTTGAAAAATGAATTTTTGGTAGGGGTTTGAAAAATGCGGAATTTTAAAATTGATGTACTAGGTATTTTTTTCTAAGGGTGGAATGCCTATCTTTTTTCCAAACATTGTCGCGCATTTTGAAATTAAAAATTGGATGGTTTTCAGGAGTTCGTAAAACACAGAATTTTAAAACTAATGCATTAGCCAAAATTTTCACTCAAAAAATATTTATAGTTGGAATTTTAATTTCGACAGAGGTTTGAAAATTTTGGAATATTTTAAACTAATCTTTTTATACTGGGATAAAAATTCCAAAAGGCATATCTTTTTTCCAAAATATGTCTTGATTAAAAAAAAAAACAAAAACGCAGGTGATCACAAAATAATTGAAAGTTGAAAAGTTGATTTATGACCAGGGGTTTGAAAAATATGGAATTTAAAGTCCACCAATGATTTTTCAAAATAACTCAAATTACCTATTACTAATCGAAGAAGGTCGAATTTCTGACATTTTTGGGATCACAGGTGTTGGAAAAAAAGTAAAACCATTAAAACAAATCTTGAAAAAAGCATTAACCGAAAAAATTCCGAATTTTTCGAGCCCCTGCAGAAATTCAATATTCAAGTATAAATATTTTTCGGGCGAAAAAGATAGAAAAAAATTGTGCTTAAATTGACAGATTGTTTTCATTTTCAGAAGAGAAAAAAAAATTATAGAATAAAAAATGTCAAACATTCAACGTTCTACAACTTTTGTTTGAAACTTTTTTTTCGTATCGTCACTTTTGCAGATTTTTTCACCCGGGTGTCCTAAAAAAAAATTTCGTTGCAGTAAAAAATCACGATACGACAAAAAACTTGAAACAAAAGTTGTAGAGTATTGAAAAATCATCATTTTTTGTTCTACAATTTGTTCCCTATTCCGCAGTAGTGAGTTCTGTGCAGAAATAGGGGATGTTTCCACTCCTAAAATCCACTCATGCTTGTCAATCAAGAGCAATTTTTGATGTACCCTTTCCCAAAAATTTTCTTCTGGTTCATACTAGAAGAAAAACCACACGTAAACTCGCATTTAAGAAATAAATATACTGAATTGTATTAACCAAGTAGACTAAATTAATTCATATCACCGGAATTGGCCTCGTAGGAACTCTTAATTCGCAGCACACTACAACAATGTTGTACATATTTTTCCATTCTCTAAGAAATTATTTACTTTTGTACAAAAGATTCAACATGAACAAAACATCCACATTCTTTCTACAAAGCAGAATTACACATTTCAACATCGTGTAAATTGCTTATTGTGTAAACTTGCAACGAATAATATTAGCAATTTGTCACACAGAGCTCACCTGTTGGTCCGCGTTGGTCACCGGTATGCACTATTCAAAATTGGTTCACTAACGATATTATTATTTCTAATACAACTGAATCGGCCTGTAGTACGCCTACTCTAATCAGAAGAAAATCTAGCGATCGGGTACGCTTTAAAATTACTTATAATAAGCGATTTAATAACTTCTTAGAACGCTTTCTAAAGCTTATGTGCCAGTTCTCACAACTAATGCAAATTTCGTTGCATTTATTTCGATTATAAATGCTAATCGAAACGAATCATATTTCACAGGAATCCTCTTGTGCGAATAAATGTAGACCATCTTCATTGTTGATTGCCAAACCCGAAGATCTTGAAGAAATATTAACCCTTGAAGAAAGAAAAGCTGCCCATGCTTCTGTTATAAGATCATGTTCCGTAGATGATACCAATCTAAGAGTAAGCCTTGAATTCGATTTTAATAATTGACAATTATTTTCTCTCATTGATATTTCATTTGTTTACAGCGAGGAGCCTATTCCAATTTGCTAGTTGATAACAATGATAAACCTCTGTGCACATTGGTTCAGCCATTAAATGGTACGATGCCAGTTCTAACCATTACCCCAGCTCTGAGTGGATCTGTGGACGATACAGATGATGATGAAAACACTCCTCTAGTTTCTTATTCGTCTACTCCTAATCGAGCTTCTTTTCGTAGGTAAGTATTGGTATATTTTTGTTTTAGAAATTGGTATTTCTATTCAAAAAATATCATAGATAATTATTTAGTGATTATGTGAAAATTTTCCTACTTGTTGAATTTCTCCCTGTAGATATGCTTTTATCGTTGAATTACCTATACGAATTAATCCATGTATACTTCATATTTGAAATAGTACTTATTCGATGGTATTGAAATGATGAAATGTTTTCAAATTATTACTCGTTGCTGTGTTTTTTTGAATTCATTGTGCTCGACTTCGTTTCCTTTATTTTATAATCTAACATATGAAAAAAAATCCATCGATCGATTTCATAAATTCGGAATTTATTTACATTTAGCGATTACAAAAAAGAAAACACGAAGGCGTTAAGTTCTATTGATCTACAGTCGCCATCATCAGTTCGAAGTTCAGAAACCCAAGAAACGCATTTTCGTTCTAGTACGGATTCCTTACATACTACAAACCCAGAAGGTTTTTGTTCATTTTCTTACGTCAACGAACGTAATCACAAAGGAAATTCGGTAGACAAAATGAAAAAAATGTTTCGCACCAATTCTTCCGGAAGTATAAGTGAAGCTAAATACAAATGGAATGATTCGGAAACTACAGTGTGATGAAAAACAAGGTAGTTCGTTAATTATTAGCCAAATCATTACAAGATTGGGTCGAAGTTTCAAAATTTTTCAAAATTTTTCCAATCATTTTTAAAAATGGAACCATATTTGCCGAATTCGTGAAGTTGCAAAAAATTTCAAAAATCTCGTGTCTTCCTTTATCAATTTTAAAACTTTATTTAACCGCTTAACCAAACTATTAGAAGCACATTTGCTTATTTAATTTCACGCTCGAATAAATCCAAAATAGAAGCACGTACCTAGACGTACGAATTAAATTTCTAGCTAATTTATTTACACGAATCTTGTTGTACTTTGTTGACTTATTAATTCGATCGTACCACGTATCCTTTCACGTTCTGTACAGATTATCGCATTTTTTAATTTATCCATCACCGAAAATTGAACAAAACGATTTGTTTACTTAGTGTATAAATTAAATTTCAGGCTGTGTTGTATTTGTACCATTAAATTTTATTAAAGTTATTTTACCTACATATTTCATGTAACGATGAATTAATTTTCTATGTTTATTATTTATATAATCGTGCAGTATTGTTGTTTTAGTATTTTTTGTGGTGTTTTCAACCTATAATTCTTTTACTTAATATACGTATACCATTAATTATATCACCGATATTATTTTATATCGCCCCAATCATTTACTACGGATTGATTGTTTGGTAGTTATCGCATGTTCAATTTATCTATAAAATCTCAACTTCTTCATGTGCATCGATCATTGTGATATAATACTTTTCAGTACTGTGTTTGTAGGATACCTTTTGTGTATGTATTTTCGTATTTGACTGTAATTTGTATGAATTTTATTGTCAAAAAATGATTTTAAAAATTAATACCGTGGTTTTATTTCGTTCAAAGCACCTTTCATGTTATTCTAATGAAATTACAACACTTTGTAAGAAGAAAATGGTCGAAAATTGACGAATTTGATTATCAAAGAAGGATTCAAAGGATCATTAGGTTACATTCATATTTCATTTCAACAAATGCGAATCGATTGAAATAAATTATTGATCTCATACGCCACGTTGACGTCTATCGTGTTCAAATTGACGTCGATCAACAACCTGAAGTATAGTGAAGTCTGCCGAACAAGTGTTTTTTTCATCACTAGACCCATGCGCAGTCCAATTAAATTTTTTCAAAATTTTCAATTCACAAAGACTGAAACGTTTATAATAAGGAAAATATGTTACGAAAAGTCGAAAACGCAGTTAGCCGTGCATGTAGAACTTCCGTTCACCTTCCCCCGTCAACACACCTTTTCTTATCTGTTGTTTTTATTTGAACACGTCCTTCAAACGTTTCGTCGCAAGTTGTACTTATTGTGGCGGTTCCGATTGCACGTATTCGCATTGTCGATGTGAGTGATTCGCGAATTCGAAACTTTCATCGCGTTTGAAATGGTTTTAGAAACTTTGGAGCCCACGGTGGGCATGAAATGTATTCAACATATTTTATTGGCCTTTAATGCGATATTTACAGTAAGTTTTATTGGCGTATAAACTATTTTAATGGTATTTTGTGAGAAATAAAAAGTGTACCTGTTTTTTTACCTGTTGATTGTTGATTTGTTTGTAATGACCAATCGGTATACTTTATCGTAAATTCGTAAGTGATAATTTTTCAGTTTTATGATTAGATTTTTTGATCAACTTGGGTATAGTGAGTATACCTACCTATCTATTAATCTGTTTTCATTGGCAACTTCGAAATTTATTTTCGAACTCTTGCATGTTTCAATGTTTGATTTTTGTATTTTTTTTCAAACAGTCAATTTGAGAGTTTCTTATTAATTCTGTGTAGGTATTTAATGATCAGCTCTATCAAATAATTCACTTACATATCTAGGTAACTCCTCCTAGAATATTCAGATATATAAATTTCATCTACCATTGATATTGATAGATATTACATCTTTGAATACCCATCATGTCTCTATTCATCTTTTTGTACCTACCTACCTAATAAGTTGATTGAATAAAAAGAAAAAATGTAAGTTCATCGAATTTCCCCGAATACCAAACTTACTCATAGACCAACCAAATGATTCTACGTAAAAGACATCACGTGCTGTATTCCAAGTAATAAGTGAAACGCTTATAGAATTTTCAAGTACCTATATGGGTTGTTCAAACAGTCTAATAATCATTATCGCAACGTTGTTTGCGCAACCATACATATTTTCGTTGATTTGTCACTCTATAAGTGTGCATGTTTTTTAATCTATAAACGTTCTTTTATGGCTATGGCGTATAAAGCCAGAAGAAAACTTTTGAAAACTGATGACGATGCGGTTTTGTAGAGGGTACTTGTGATTAAATTGAAACAAAATAGGTAAAGAGATGATAAAAACGTTTTTTGTCATTATAAATGATATACATAGGTAGGTACCTATAACGTGAAAAATTTAATGTAGCGAGGTGTAATTTGCGTTAGAATAAAATGATTTATGTTCTTATGAAGGATCATAAAAATTTTACCAGCTAAATGAAGGTACCTACACCTACAGAATATTCGAAACAGTGACAGAAGAAAGTTAGAATTTTACTTGCCTAAAAATTGAAATAATGAGTTATCGTTGAACTTATCAGAATTCAGAAATGATAAAATACCCAACTACCTACCTATCTACAAACAGTATGTTCATAAAAAAGTAGAAAATGAGATTTTCCAAATGATTATACCTACTTGCTTTCAACCGTACAAAATTTCAAGTTTCAAGTTTTAACCCATTCAAGTGATTATTTATATTTTTGAATAGCCAAGTACCCAGACATGAAATTATTTTCAAAATAAAGCAATTAAGCAGTACCTGATATGCAAACACGTCATATACCTTAGAATCTTTGTCAATAGCCATATAAAAAGTTTAATCAATATGTAATTTTTTATCGCAAGTATCAAGTAACTAATAATTACCTAGGTATTTCAAAAATTTCTTGTCATGTTAACCCAATAAATTGGGTGGTGATTGGTAAGGGTTAAGTAAGTGATCAATAATCGTACTCATTTCAACTCTTATCAAGAAAGAACTTCCTGGTAGGCCTATTGGGTTATTGGTTTGATAAATTTTTTCATTACTTTTATTTACTTTCTTCAAATTAGAAAAAAATAATGTCTGGATACTCATATATTATCGGGGTCTGATATGTGTTCTGAAAAATAATGAAAAAACAGTAGCTGAAATTTTCTGTTCCCCCCTCTCCCGGCGTGAAAAACAGCTGTATACCTCGAATAGTCCTGAACCGGAACCAGACCCAAAATCCACTTTTTTGAAAATTTTGAAAAAAATTGTCAAAAATGAGTAGTCAGGGGGTCTAGGGTGAAAAAGTCGAACCCGATGATTCCAAATCTATCCTCGGTTTTGAAATCGGAACAATATTCGCGGAGAATGGAGATATTGACGGTGAAAGTTTTCGACCAATCAGAATGCTTCCTAGTTCCTATCCCTTACTCTCGCGTCACGTGACTTCTGTTCTATCGGCACTTTTTGCAATATTGCAGCTTCCAGAAGATCTATGAAGTCAGGTAAAGGGTCAAAATAGGCTATATCGAGACCGTAGAATTCAAATTTATCATTTAAAAATTTCAGGATTGCCAACTTCGCGAGATAAAAATTTTACCTCGCAAGGTTGGCAACAACGCTTGTAACAAATTTCAAATTTGAAATCTACGACTCCGATTTAGCCTATTTTGACCACTTATCTGACTTCATAGGTCTTCTGCAAGTTGCACTTTTGCAGAAAGTGTCAACAGAAGTCACGTGACCGAGAATAAGGCATAGGAAGCATTCTGATTGGTCGAAAATTTCAGTTCCAATTTTAAAACCGAGAAAAGATTTGAAATCGTCGGGTTCGACTCCATCATCCCAGACGCCTAGACAGCCCATTTTCGATTTTTTTTTTCAAATTTTGCAAAAAAAAAGTGACTAACGAGCAGAATTGGTCTAGTTTGGTTGCATTATGATACCTACCTTGCCGGAAACTTCATTTTGTTTTAATTGAATCGAATTCTGAGCTCTTGAGCTTGAGGTAAAGACGATTTCTTGCTAATTCGAGGTTGCTCATCACGAATATGAAATAATTAGCTTTTGTTTTTTAATTTAAAAAAAAAGAAGATGAAAAATGAACGAATTTTTTCAAATATATTATAATGTCGTTTACCATTAATTTGAGGTTGCTGATTACGAATTTATCTTTAATTTGCGACGCTGGGAGTCGTGTATCCATTTCAATATTTTCAAACCTATTTGATAAGAATTTGAGAAGTTAGATATGACAATTATTCAACATTTTTCATACGAGCAAACTTGTTGAAAAAGAACTTATAGGTATATTTTATCCATAGGTACCTTTCAAAAATTTTGGGACAAACATCATTATTGCGTACTCGTTTTATATGTATTTCCTTCGGTTGAAAACAGTTCATTGATAGCCTACGATATTTATTCTTTGTAACAATTACAAAAAACAAGCAACTCAGCTATATTACTCATACCATAATGATAAAGAAAAAAAATTTTAGTTTACAGGTGTCATTCTGATATCAGTTGGCAGTACAGTGAATAGTATTTTCACTGATTATGCGGCATTCGTGGAAACTCGATTTTTCTCTCCATCCATCGTGATAATCAGCATCGGAGTTTTAGTCCTGATTATTGCATTGTTCGGTTGTTATGGAGCATTTAAATTGAGTGTAGCTGCGATAATGGTGGTATGTACCTAACCTATCTAACTTCATAAGACAAGCTCAAGCAATGAAATAGTTAAATATCATGTGTATCCCTTAGTACTGCGTCTTATTGGCAGCAGTTTTCATGATGGAAACAGTAGTAGGTATAGCTGGGTACATTTTAGAAGACCAAATACAAGATATGTTGATAAAAACGATGAACCAAACGCTACAAGATTACGAGACAGATCAAGTCACTGCATACACTGTCGATGCTCTTCAATACGAAGTAATTTAATATTAATACATCGAAATTCAATTACATCTAAAATTATCGTACAAAAATTAACGATAACGTTTATTAATTAGTTACACTGTTGCGGTATAATGGGTCCTCAAGATTGGATGTCTGTCGATATGCTACCTCCCTTTTCTTGCTGTGCTTACTACGATCGAAATGTGTGTATTGCAATAAAAAGAATGGGATGTTTACCACAATTGGAATATCTATTAGACCAAAGCAGTTTATTATTAACATCGACGGTTTTAATGATCGCACTCATGCAGGTATATACGTACAAAAAAAGGATTAATTAATCAAATATTGCGCGGTATTAATCAATGTACTAATATTTATACTTGCGATAACAGCTCTTGGGTGTGATATTCGCGTTTAAACTTGGACGTCAATTAAGAAAGCAAAAATCGTTACGTGATCGTTTCAAGTGGGAAGTCAAAGAAAGCATCATCACGGGCCATTTCGAGGTACCCAGAGTTGCACCAGAACCCGAGTATTCTAGGTTACCTTCGTATTCGGAATTATTTTCTGCGCCCGAAACCCCCGAACCCGAACGTGAACCTGTTGAAAAACCAGAAAATAAATAAATATCGAAGTTTTTACATTTATAAATTTAAAATGTTATTTTTTAAAAACGTACAATATTTTACCAGTATTGATAATGCATTATTCCATTATTTTAATAAATCGTGTATAAAAGTAATTTCTTTTTCAATTCATTATTAGGTATTGAAAATTCAAATTATTTATAGTGAAATCGAGTTCCTCATGATGTATTTACTAAAAAATGAACATGTTTTGTAAAATCATTATAAAATAGTGTAATTCATGCTTTAATATATTTTTATTTTTAATACAGCGTTTGTTATCAATTTTCACGTATCATCAAATCACAAATTTTCAATACAAATATCTAAGTACATACACATAAATAAAGTTTTGCTTGAAAAGTCAATTACATTGAATAAATTAAATAAGTGTCCACATTCCAACATTCATACAGCAACTTCACAGAAGAACAGAAATTCAATATTTAAATTACCTTTATCACAAGAATATCAAAACTCAAGATACAAATAATACTGTAAGAAAACCTCACTGGTCCATAATTATACGCCGATGTCAAAAAACACAAACATACGAAAAATAAGAATAGCAAAATAAAAACAAAAAAAAACACATTTCAATTTGACAAACATCATTACCAAAAATTTTGGGCTAATTTTAAGACAGGTTCACCATCTGTGGCATGCTTTCCTTCGGGTAAGTAATCCGGCGTAAATTCTCTATACGCTAAGCAAACTCTGCGACTTTTGATATCTTCTCTTAAAACGCAATGCTCCCAATTATATCTAGCATCACCATATAAAACTATTAACGATTTCCTGGGCATCGGTATCTTGATTGCGATATCTTCAGAATCGTTCACGATATCGGGAGCTAATTGTAAATTATATCGAGATGTATCACCCTTGTACTTGGTCAAAATCAATACTGTGTCGGATAAAAGATTAACGGTAACAATACGTTCGCCCCAAATCCAACAATCGTCTATATGAGGATCAATGGATGCACCTCTTTTTGGATCATATTCTAAAGAACACTGTTCGATCGTTTGGTAACCTTTTAATAAGGGAACTTCGGCAAATCTTTTTTGAACAAATTCCGTAATCTTGGGAAATCCTTTGAAAGCTCCAGGTTTGAGCTTTCGTTTTTTGAAATTACAATTGGGTCCGAAATTCTGAAAAAAATATCGTTATAAATTGTTTTGGTTCTAGTTCGGTGGTAAATTGATTAGATATACGCGTGTCACCTGTTTCCGTCGTCCACTTTGTGAAATATCCCATGGCATGTCGTCTAAATCATCCATCAATTGTCTTTCTTCCTCATCTGTAATAAATTCTGGCTGTACGTAGATGCCAGACACTTTTTGGTAACCATTTCCTTGATGATTTGGATGATTCAAATATTCGTTGGTGTTTTGGCCGGCAAACACTTTTTCACAGAATATGCAATACACGTAGGCGGGGAAACTTTTGATCTGTAAAATGTTACCAATGAATGATGAGTTGAAGATTAATCTATCTATTATTTCGAATAAATGATTGGCTTACTGAATTAGTAATAAGGTTTTGGTTTTCCTTCAATCCATATTTTTCTTCACATTGTAAGCATGTTCTAATACCTTTACATCCGCAATAATTTGATCGATCCATTGGAAAATGATTCTTCTGTTCGTCTGCTTTTACCGCAATGAGTGGTATGCACTATGATCACAGTTTTAATGGAAAATCTTGAGAATCTAATAATTTTCCTCAATTTCTCAATTTTTGTTTTCTTTTTTCTTATCACTCGCTTATCTTATTCGGTCGGTCGACGGAGTAGGTTTTGTAAAATGTAAGTAGGATTCTATTAGCACATTATAATGTTGATAGATAGCGCTACTGATCTGTTTCCATGAAAATTTTGAATATTGCTTTTGCAATTTTTCACGTCATTCGTTGTAAAATTGAAAATATAGAATTTGGTTTCATTTTTTCACTTCGGTCTCGGTGCAGTCAAATTTTGTGAATTATATCTGGGTTTTGTTTAATGATTTGATTTTATTCCCTTAAACAGTTATAAATTTCGGGGTTTTCAGTTTTTTTTGGTTAGATACAAAACATCCATTTTTTTCAAATAGGCATTGGAATCGTAACTGGGAAAGCAAGTAACAACTAAACGGGAAAATCAAAATTATCAGAAAAACGTCCATTTTTAAATTTTCATCATCATTGGCACGGTTACGTCTTCGCTCTTCGCTGCATGCACAGATGTTAAGCTGCATCATAACATAAGATTTTAAGATCATAAGAACATCAACATAATTATTACCTACTCATCCTATGATTTATGATTCAAGGTACCTAACTATTTGTATTATGAATCTATGAAAAGAAAATAATACAGCTTATATACCTAGCTGACAAATCACTTTCGCCGATTTCACATTAGTTTAGACTAAATTAAGGCTAAAAGTTTGAAATTGGCATTTTTGATTTAATATGGTTTATGACTCAAGCTTAAGGTTGACTCAATGTCCCCTACCTATATTTTTTTTCAAGACCCTAATCACATAACTAGGGATGAAAAAATAAAATCAGCGGCAGAAAACTGAAATGTGACTTTTTAGGGTTTTGCTCGAAGAGCGAAAACCCTATTGCAATCACTTTTTCTCCTTTTTTTTT